>QYTT01081520.1:31209-50474 GCA_006980735.1 Dasypogon diadema
CTTGATGTCAGTCGCTTTCTGGTCAGGATCAGAATATTGCACACACGTTCACTAGAAATTTCTTCTTATTTAATCCGAGCACTAGAGGTTATTGCACAACTCCCGATGTCCAAACAAGTACTATTGGAATGCACTAAGAATTCAACAAGAATTTCACAGAAAATAAGAAAACAAAAACATCTTTGGGGAATGGAAGTTCGACAAACAAAAACCCCACAAACGTGAACCCGATGACACTTCGGAGTACACTCATGCGCACTGTGGGAAAATCTTGAGCGAAGTGACATTTCTTCTAAACATTACAAATTTGGATGCTTCCAACGTAAACATTACAACAAACCTAAACCTTGCAATTGTCAAGTACACAAACAAATTTCAAGACAGGTTTGAATCTATGCTAACATAAAATCTTCGATAAAGTGGGGTCTGTAATCTTTGTATCTTTTCTCTATTTTATTTTAACTCCTAATAATAGGCTAAATTATATACCAAACTACAGCCTATACGCCAGCCAGCAGAGATGAGGGTGTCTAAATATCTTTTTTTAAGGAAATTTAAAGGTTTTAAATTGAGGGAAAAAACAAATTCAACTCAGCATAAATACTAAAACTACTACAATAAAATAAATTCTAAATTTAGCAGAATTCATTGACGCGAATTACTACGGAAAAAGCGATATAGTGCACTCTACGAGCTCTGTGGAGTTAGGACCCCCAAATTAGTTTGACAAAAAAAAAAATTATAGAATTTATTTGCCTCAGCCAAAGCTAAAGCATTAAAACATTTTGCCTACATTAAACGAATTAATAAAAATATAAAAATTTACAGTAGTATCAACTCTATTAGTAAGATTTTAAAAAATATTTTATTTCTTTAATTTGTCCACGATTTGCCCCACCAATAAATAATTTTGTCCACCCGTATAAGATGAGCTACGCCTATGGGGTTAACAGAAAAAACTTCCGTAACACCACTTCTCGAAAATCTTTTCTCAACCTTCAAGCAGATTTTCCCTTCATCCACACACACAACCCCCCCATATAAAGGACCACCACTTTACATTATTCAACCAATTGCTTATACTGAACACAGTTTTAAAACCCTTAAGGACTTTATCCAGCTCTCTGATAATTAGAGCCTCATTTTGACAATATTTGAGAAAAAAAAACCTTGGCAACATTTAGGTCATTGCTCGAAAAGCTTTGCCCAACTCTTAACTAGTCTTGCTGCCCCACCCTCAAAAAGTTTTCGCAGAAGTAAGCTATACAGGGTGTCCCGGTTTGAGGTGCTAATTCTTTAAGACTCATTCGTGGCTCATTCTAAGAAAAAAATTATATGGAAGGGGAGGGGAGTCTATCTTCCATACCTACTGAGATATGGCGCCTTAAAAAATTGTATCTGGATTGATACCTACAAGTGCATATTAAATTCTAACTTCGGAATCATTGGACGTACGGAAACCTAATTGGTCTTGTTTCACAGGTAACTGACTAGGCTTTATTTAGGTATTAACTTCATTCATGTAAATGTTTCCAATTCACTAACATTGCCTTTCAAATATGGAAAATTTTCTTTTTGACCAATAAATTTGAGCAAAAATTGCATTTTCCTCGAAAACTTCCCCTATTACTTTTTTTTTCAGTTTTTTCACATAAATGCATTCCTTATTATATTACTCACAAATCCTCTATACAAAGTTGGAGCCTAGACATTTCCCTTTTTCAGATGCATCGTCTTAAAGAATTAACTATTTTATTGTTTAAAGTGATTATTTTAACACCTGCCCCATTTAATGACTAAAAAGCGGACAAGTGCGAGTTGAACCCGCATGGAGAGGGTTCCGTACGATGAATATATTATCTATCATGTTTTTTTTTTAAAATCTGACCCAAATTTGTTTATGGTAGGTAACTAAAAAAAGTATACATGTAGAGATTTACTATGTAATTTTAAGACCATAGACTTCTTATAGGTTTTTATGTAATCTATAAGTAAAGAACTATTTTCAGTATATTTTTTTTTTCAAAATTTTGGGATCAGTAGTTTCGGAGATAAGGGGGAGGGAGTGGTCAATTTTCATCTATTTTCTTAAATAACATTAAAACTATTTATTTTAAAAGTATAAAAAATATATATTTGAGACAATATAAAAAAAGACATTTCATTTGATCTGTCACATGGTACAATTTGCAAAACTTTTTTTTTAATTTTCTAATTTGGCCCCCAAAAGTGACCCCCATATTCAACATTCATTTAATTACGTTACACATCCGTGTTTGGGTCACAAACATTCATATGTGTACCAAATTTCAACTTAATCGGTCCAGTAGAATCGGAGCAAATTGGCTGTGACAGACGGACAGACAGACACACGAGTGATCCTATAAGGGTTGGTTTTTTCATTCGGACGTACGGATCCCTCAAAAGACAAATATTGTTGTATATCGAAATTGTTTTATTATTTTCGTATTAAGAGGTAACAAATAGACGATTTTTAATGTACAAAAAGTGCTCAAATTGACCTCCTTCTGATTGCATATAAGCAAGTAAGAATATTTAAAAGGATGAACCTGCTGTTTTTTTTACTATTTCTATCGAGGTTTTCGAAATTAAAATGTTTTAAGATGTTCTCCAGATAACGAAGGTGTTTGAAAACATGATTCACCTCTCTGACGACGAATATGCTGATATTTATTACGTTTGTAAATTATGTTATGGCAGTGCTTTGACTGTGCGAGAGAGGTATCAGCCTGGGCCCAGTTCGCGTATTTCAACGGTGACGTGTCGACCAACGATGGTTTAAAAACGATAGCAAAAACGTTATGCCGACATTTGAGTTCACTCATTTTGACACATCGTTAGTCGTTTTTGGAAAAGACCGCTGTATAAAAAACCTCCATAATCTGCTGTAATTTAAGACTAATTAAAAGAGTTTGACAGCAAAGTATAAATGTGTCGAGATCTCTAAAAGGGAAAATAATAAAATCGTAACATTGTGTGTAAAAAAATGTTTGTGTTCATCCGCTTAAGGGATTTTTACAATGTAACCTCCTAGTAACTGCTAATGTGTTAATGTATACATTTTTATTTTCCGTAATGAAAGTACTTTAAAAAGTGAAATTTAGAAGTTTAGGTATTTAATCCCGAAAATGAAGAAGAACTGAAAAAAGAAAACAGTATTTTCATGCCGCCATTTTATTTTGGATTTTTTATTATTAACAATTAATCAAAATCACAATTATCCAACATATAAGGGCCTATTCCAATCCAAGTCTCCGTCTCCGTCTTCATCTTGTTAGAACAGTTAGTGATGTTAGTTATCTACGCCATGTAGCTTGACTAATTTGTATAACACTTCATTGATTGCTGACTTCATTAATTGTTAGAACGAGACGAAGACGAAGCTGAAGACTGGGCTTGAAATAGGACCTAAGTATCATAGATTATGATTTTATTGTTTTTAAAAATTTTCCTGACACAACGAGTAAATCTACTTCTACAAACAAGATTTGAAATAGCAGTTTTTTAAAATCCATCTTGAAAGAGACGCGATTTTAATTTATTTGCGGCCACCCGCGTCTTAAAGACGGAATTTTAAAGAGCGGGATTTCATTACCAACGTCCAAATTTCTATACCGCTGTTTTTTTTCACCACATAAACTTTATATCACATAAATTTTAAAATTTAAATAAATTTACGCCCTTTCGACGCCTAAAATGGCGTCGACTGATCCCTGTCGAATCTACAACACCTATCTGGCGACGCAACATTTTATGTGTCGTTTTGCTTCGATGTCGAATTGCGTGAACTGGGCCCAGGATTTCCGCAACGTCGAATTCCTGTGTTTCCAGAGAAGAGAAGCATTCCAAAAGTTTTATATATATGTATATATATTCTTAAGAATATCTTTGTTAATATTTTTTATTTGAATCTGTTAAATCAGCTGCGACATATCGCAAGCATATAAATAGGGCCTGTCGACCAAAAGTTTACATTGTCTACGCATTGTCTACCCCGGAGTGTAGACAACGCAAATCTACGCGTAAATGCCCATCACTGTTAGGATTATAACGCACACGGATTTTACAGAGAATAATAAATTACGGAGTAGTTTTCAGAATACAGTTCCAGTTATTGTTCCTGGTTTATTCTACCAGCTGGCACAAAAAGCACTAATGCCATTTCTGATACTACAAAGGTTCGTGCACCAAAAGTACCAACCAGCAAGTCAATAGCTATAATAATACAACAATTAACTATCCATGCGATTTATAATGCCGGACAAATAATTTTATCTCTGATTAGCATCTGCCCCAAGGGACTGGTCTCAAAAGTTTCAGATAGGTTTCCATCAGAAAGCCTCCTGGACGAGTACATTGAATTATTTACGGAGATCGAATCTAGTATAGCAGTATTAAAATTGTGCGTAATATAGTGAGATTCAAAAACCAAAGTATCTCCGCTGAAGTATTTTGTACTTTCACAGCTCGTCTGTAGTTTAAAATGGAGGAATGGGTTTTGGAAACAGAGAGTAATCAAAATAAAAAACAATTATGACTATGACCCTTAATTACAAAAAGTTCTATCCTTCGATCATTAATTCCGCAATTTCTACAAAAACATTTGAACAAAGGTATACTCTAGAATTTGGAAACCACTTCCCAACATTGACAGCTCGAAATATATGAAAGTAATAAGTTTAGATGATCGATAAGTAAATCTAACCATCGTAAGGTGCACAAAACTAGCGAAAGCTCTAATCTTTACAGCAATTTTTAAAATATATGCTAGCATGATTAGTTAAATGAAAAATGTTATAAATTATATACAAGTGTACATAATTAATTACTGTTAATTGTATATACAAACAAGTAAAATTTGAAAGCTTAGAAAGCAAAAAGCAATTAAATTTTTGTACCATTTTGATACTTACTTTGGGAGGAGGACCTGTGGGTTTTGCTATTGACGATTTTTCAGTCATAGTAGATGTCCGTTTGTTGTTCAGTCTGTGGGGAGAATCTGAAAGAAAATACACAAAAGTTTATTTAATTTGATGCGATTACTATTTAATTTTATTGTTAAAACTTGAATTGGTCAAATGTACATCAGATAAATATCGAGAGAAATAGATAGAAAATTTTCTTGTGTCAGAGATTAACAGAGAATTTATTGTCTGCTTTTAAGCTAAATTAGACGCTGATACCTAACTTCTATTTCCCCGACACAATAACCTTAATTTATACTTCACCCTAATACGCTATTTATGTGGTACAAAAAGTCCAAAACGAAAGCAATGTCTGCATCATTATCATATTATTTACAGAAGAAATTAAGTGCAAGAGTTTCTAATCTATACAAGATTCCCACGATGTAAGATTTCTTGCCCCTCAGTGAAAGGCACCACAAATTAAATGTACAAAAAGCTTTGATGTTTTATCACATACGATTGAAGAAGTCTTAATTGATCCGAAAATGATTGGACCCGGTTTAGCTTTAGTTGGTGTCAAAACGTGCTAAGTCTTTCGTTTACGACAATCGAGCAAATTTACGATAACCACGCGCGAGCCAACCATCTTTCTTTGAAGGTGTGTCAAGTCTTGGCAGCCCAGGATTAGACCATTAGACCCGATCAATAATGAACTTCGCAGAAACGTTAGTAAAGCAAGTCCCGCATAGTAAATATGTGTCAGTTGGTTTTTCTAACAACTCTATCGGAAAAAAAGCTGCTATCAGGGAGTGTCACAGCCATTGCGTCCTCCATAGACGACCGCTGATGGTGCAAGTTTATTGACACTATGTGCCTATGAGTTGAGTGATTGTCAGGCTAGTCTAGCTAATTAAATTCTATTGCAAATTAACGTTACGATTACCTGGTTTTTCTATGGTAACACTGCACAGTGGATGCAGTTAATCTAAGTCAATCGAGCTAAGGCCGTGATTGTCCATTCGAAAGCATTTTATTGAATATTAATAAATTTTGCGTAATATTTAATTCGTCTAGAAGTCTTTCGAAACACGATGCTAGATGACTATGGAAATACTATAATGGCACATAATTGCAAGGTTTAACGCTAGTCGATAAAGTCATAAGCGTATAACGATCGTGTAAAGGTTTTTACTGCTTTTTTCGGGCGGAATTTATGTCAAGAACAACAAAAAGTGGAGACTGCCGGCGCTGCAGCAAAGCTTTGGGAGTGATTTTTTCAGCAGTTTTTATAAACAGTCATTCGTTCTGACATTGAATGAAATTGACTAAAAATACCCGTTTTGATTAACGCCCACAAAGTCTCATTATATTGTTTAAGGTTTGGACGGACCAATGAGTCTGCGGAAGTCCACGAATTAGTAGTAGCTGCACAACGTTCAATGCTGGCTTTGCTTCGTAGCTAATAATTTGGTTGCATTTGAGAATTTACGTAAGTTGAAATGAACAGCAGCAGTTGGCATTTTAGGAATAATGCTGCTGAGCCTAAAGAACCAGAAAGATCTTAGTGAAGTATTTCTTCAGAGGGTTGAACTAGTGGGAAATTACAGCCATTCAAAATTGTACGTTAATTTTAAAACGTGGACTTGGAGTTTTAGAGGGAGATTACAACGAAAACTGAAATAATTTGTTCCTGAACAAATAAATGTACTCTATCTGCAACCTGAGGAATCAGGAATATATTTGTCCATTTGTTTAAATTATAGTATTAAAACAAGAATCTAATTTGCTGTAAAATAAGAAAAGAACGTGTGTGGTGGAAATGATCAACCTGAGTTTTTTCAATCGTAAAATAAGATAGAGAATCGAAGATTATCTTTTTAGAGGTACCTCTCGAATATCCTACAGTGGGTATAGTGCAAAATGAACTTTGTCCTCAAGTCAATTCGGAAAAAATTACTTCACAAAAATTATTTTTAATATTTTAAAACGATATTTATTACAATAATAATAATGAGTTTCCCTTGTAGCCCATTATGAATAAAAGATATTTAAGTCTTCTTGTAGAGAAGCCCAGTCACCAATTTAATTGATAAAGGAGAAAATTTTCATGTCATCTGCATAAATAAGCACCCTGGATCGCCTCAGAAGATGCACGACATCATCCACAGAGAGAACAAAAATTAGAGGGCCATGGTGACTACCCTGTGGCACCCCAGAAGTGGTCTCTATGACCCTCGATCGAGTACCACGAAAAAGTAACTGATAGGATCTTTTGGACAGGTACGAGTGAATCCACTCTAAGAGTTAGGAAGACTAGTTTACGTAACTTGAGCATAATGTCTGAATGCGATAATTTATCAAAAGCTTTACTGAAATTTGCAAACAGTTTTGCATGTTAAAATGGTTGCTATTGAGATTTATTTGGTTATTAAAATCGTTAATATCCGGTTCAAAGTGGGATGGACGAAACGCTCGTCGGAAGAATGCCCATTCAAAGACATAGTAGTAGGATAATTGTCGACTTTTCACTTAATGCTAACAAATCTATTAAAGGTGCGTGGATCACCATAAAGTTTATCACGAATATTGATAATACACTCATCGTAGAAAGCGGATGCATTAGCTTTGAACTCAATATGGCACTTAACAAACTTTTGGTGGTCCAACAGATCTCCAGTTCTGAGAAAGGCCTTCCAAAACCTATTATTCCTTTTCTTTGACATTCCCAGCTCTCTATTCAACCATGGAGGTGACGTGGAAGAGAACACAGGCAGCAAACACCTTAAAGATCCTGATGTAGAATGTGTTAACATCTACATCAATGTCATCGTTACAAAGCAAGGCTCCAAGGCTCTCTCGGTGGCGGCAATTCTGTTCGACAAGTCGCTAAGGTCTGTGATGTATTTTGATCCTAGTAAATTCTATATTACTTGGCCATCAGCGAGGGGAACCTTTGAAAAACTGCCGGTGTGATGTGTTTTAGAGTTAAGACACCGTCTGTTGCGCACTACCATTGAAACGTATTTAGCCTTACTTTTCAAATCAAATTAAAAATCATATATAAGTATTTTTACCCAAGTGGTTCAGTAAATTTCTGTAAATTTTTTGTTGGTATTCACAATTCCCTATATTTTCCTTAAAATTACTTAACTACTGCGAACGTAATGTTAGATAGGTTACGCAAATTACTATAGCTTAAATTAGGAGGTGGCTACCATTTTTTTCAAATTATCACAACATTATGATGGTAAATGTATTAAAAGTAAATGACCTTGTGTTTGCAAGTACGGTATATGTTATGTGTTATGTAATTACCGTTTGATTTTAAACTTGTTTAATATATTCCAATCATCGCTTAAATTCTTTTACGATAGACGTACATGAATCTAATACCAAAGACCAAATGCAGCGCTCATACAAATTCGTGCTGACTTCATTCGAATAAAATTGTTCATAGCACCTTCGGATGCATTACTTGCAATTTTTACAACAGATTAATCCCTTCACTCAGAATAACTGACCCACCTCAATCTGTCAAGGTAAATAAACAGCAATTAATAAGGCCAAAAAAGCCATAGTACTCCTCCCGCTGTCACAACAATCTCTACTACTAATAAATAACCAAACTGAGATAGATCAATCTTTCCAAACGTCACTTGCTTTGCACTGAGAAAACGTTAAGAGTTGAGACATGGTTAGCACCAGATTGGTGCGACGTGACCGCCAAAAAGTGATCGATAAAAACCTGAGCGATCCCAGAAACGACAGAATCAATAGAGGCAGGTCATTAATAACAATTTAGTGGGCAGGGAAGGCTACCAAATCTGTTAAAAGATCGCTTTTAAGAGGCTTTTTGCGGTAATAATGGTTGACCGATTGAGTGCGCACTCTGAACACAGTTGTATCAACAAAACTTAAGCCAAGCTCAAGACATGTCAGACAGTTCAGTGCCATAAAAGAGGCAAGTCATAAATAGGATCAAAGTAAAAAAAAAGTGTGATCGTAGTTATCAAAGCCGATGCATTATTAACTAACCAGGTGGAGACAGGGCGTAAAGTATGATAGAAACTCTTAATGGTTACTAACTGATAGAGCAGCGATTAACGTAGTAGTACTGTCTCCTCTACATTGACATAATGCGACTTCTATTGGTGGCTTAAAGTTGTTCAGTGTGGAATTGTTGGGCTATTACTTGTGAGTTGCCTTCGACCCGTCGATCAATCTGCATTCATTACAAATAATAGAAATGAATTGCTTATTATGCGTCCAGTCACGAGACCCACGGATACGTTTTATGATCCAATTTAAACAATAATAAGTTCTGCCTTTTCAGTTGAAAGAAATACCCCAGTCGAGAAAAGATAGCTTCACTAATGAAGGCCAATAAAGTTGAATCCTACGAGTAAATTGTTCTTTGGCTTTTATGTTATAAAGTACAAAGTTTGTAAGAACGTGGCCAGGTGTTTCTTTAATAGAGGTTGTGATTGGTTGGATTGATGCTTGTTTAGATATTTCTAAGAGCTTGGATAAGTTATTTTTAGCACAATGTTTAGATAATAAATATTTTTACATAGTCTAAACAAAAGGAAAATTTTTGCATTAAATCAATAATTTACAAATTTACAATATTTATTAAATTTACGTTAAAATATCATTAAAATCTCACACGTGTAAATGAAATACTTATAATCTAATGGCATAACTGAGTTAGTTATTTTTTTCAATAAAGTTTTGGGTATTGCAAATCCTTCCTATGATAACATATTTTTCGTAATAACTATGAAGGAGGATAATGTGATGCTAAAGTAAATAACGAACAGCTTGATGGATGAAGAAAAGAAAAACTTGATTGACAATTTGTTGCTCTCTAGAAACAATTCTAAATTCGGACAATGCTCTAAAAATGAAGCATAGTTCAAAATTTAAAAGCAATACGTTAATAACTTTGTCGAGTGTAGCTCTACGAATGAGTTAATTCCGGTGGGTCCTATAACGATGCATATACTGATGAAGTTGCAGAAAACTGGGAGGTTAATCTCCATTTTAACATTATAAGTTTTCGATTTGAAAGTGATGGGGTATCATGAAACTTTCATTCGGTCGAATCAAAATAAACATTAGATACATCATGTAACTCTTTTGACACAGCGTAAAGTATTATCATAGAACTTATTGACTAAAAAGCGGACGAAACGTCTGGTTAAAAAGAGTTATATGACACCATTTCAGGAAAAAGTCGAAAAATTTAAATCATTTCGATTTTCATCCCAGAATTTTTAAAGATTAATTTTTCATCATATTTCATAGCAAATTTTGTTATATTCAAGTCATTTTAGATAAATGAATGATTTTAAAAATATCTTGTAATATAAAATAACCCCCCTGGACTTGATTTTGTCGACTGGATCTTGAGATATCGTTTAAAGTTTTGCAAAGTGATACTTTGTTAAATAAGTGTACAAATATTTTTTTATCACTAATCTTCCAGTCCTGTTATAGATTTTTATGAAACTTTCATTCGATTCGTCCTGTGGTCGAATATAGGAATCGAATCAAAATAAATATTATGTCAGCTAATTTTTCGACCGAGATTAAGGTATTATCATAGGACTTATCGACTAAAAAGCGGACGAAACGTCTGGTCAAAATGAGTTACATGACACATTTTCAAGAAAAAAACCCTTTGGAACATTTGGAACATTTCTATTTGCTTTGACCTGAAAACAGTCTATATTGTCATTAAAAGTATGCATCCATGCCAAATTTCAAGGAAATCGGTCGAGTAGAAGTGGATTAAAAATTGATTTATATTTTTGGGCGATCCCCCAATAGAACTTGTGGCCCATGCCTATCCCCTAGAGATTTTATATTGTCAGCGGGACTACACATGCATGTGAAGTTTCACAAAAACTAGCTCAGTAGGAGTGGGCACAAATATTTAATTAGGGATTTTGTGGGACTAGCGGGGATACCCCTACCCCATTTCCCTCCACCGGCTTTAACTTGAAAATATTATGTTACCATCAGAATTATGCCGGGTTCCAAGAAAATCGGTTTGGTAGAAGTGAGTCAAAAATTCATTTCAAGATTTGATCCAGATAAAATTTCTAAGCTAAATAAAACAGAAATGTAGAAATGTTAATATCTATTCGGATTATGACGGTCAAAACTGTGCTGATATTTTCAGTTTTCACTGTGTAAAACCTTTTTCTGCGACATGTTTTACCAAATCGTTAATTCAAACTGAACACGTGCATTATGTATATAATCGTATAAATATCAGTTTTTTACTATATCTATATACTTTTTGTCCTTGGCATGAATTAGAGACTAAGATGGTTATATCCGTCATTTCGCATGGTAATTGTATAGCTATCACTTCTGTGGAAGGATAAATCATTGACATGTGCTTATAAATGAAATCAAAACTAATTTCCCAATATTTGAATTTTGCCATAAGATTATTAAAAATTTTTCACCTCATTTTTATTTCAATATGAATTACTTGAAGTGCGTGCACAACACACCCATGAAACAGACTATTCGAAAGTTACCTGGAATTGATACCTAACCAGAAAGTAGCATACCTACTTTCAAGGAAAATGATATCATGGGAGACGATAGAAAACAACAGTAGAGCTCACCTACCTGTAACGGTTCATGCAAATATCTACGTACAATTCTGGGCTAAAATTAGAAGCCTGCGATTCCAATTAGACGCATGTGAAAAAAAAAAAAAATTTTACTCACGAAGCAACAAAGAAATGCGTGCCGTGTGCACAGAAAATTTCTAAACGAACTCAGCAAAGAGCAACATTATACGGTAGCGAGTGTAAAAGTGAATTTAAAGTGAAAATTTCACACATGTGATAAGGTGCAGCCAGAAAGTCAGAAAGTGCTGGTCGTCTGGTTCATGTACAAGTGAGACATGCCGCCATACAGTTAAGATATATTGCAAAAATGCAAATGCTTAAAGTTCGGCCAGCGATTCCTAGCTCTAGAAAGGTTTTGGTTTAAAACAGATAAGAAAATTGTCAAGTTCGTGTCTAGAATAACCATACGAGATTTTTTACCAATTTTATCGTCCCGTACTAGACTAGACTAGACTAGGCTAGACTAGACTAAAAACAAATATAGAAAATATACACAAAAAAGGTATCTAAAAGATGTTATAAACCTTAATTTGCATGCACTGGGTTGAACCAAGTGGCGGTATAATTTTGGCGCATCCATTGCTTGTCTTATGCGATCCGAATGCATACCATTCACAAGAAGTTTCACTTTTCTATTGGATTCTCATCGACTCCATGCCACCTTTATAGGTCAAAGAAAATTACATGCGGAGAAGTTATGGACTAAGAAGTGAAATTTATTAATTCATCGGAACTGCTGCGCTTTCGATGGGCTCACGTTGAAGGTCGTTCGATTCGATATCCGCCTAGAAATTTACTGATTTTATGCAGGTCAAATAAGCAGGAGAAATCATTAATTACGCAATAATTAGCAAAAATTGACAATAACTAAATTCGTTTTTTCCGCTTATATTTTTCAAAATTTTTAGCAATTCATTTATTATTTACAAAAATGGGAAAATTTGAAAAAAGTTCCATGGTATAAACCCAAAATAATTTCCGATACCATGGGTACTTTATTTAGCTTCCATAGTATTCGAAAATCAAGTGAAAAGTGAGGATTACTTGCAGGCGGTCATGGTATATTGTGGTGCACAGCATGGTAACAAATTTCTTTGCAAGTTTACGAAATTTTAGGTTACGGCTTCTTGATTTAAAAGTTAAAATTCCTAGATGGAGTGCTTCATTTTCTTCTTCTCAGTTTTTATATTTGCTTATTGGAACAACTTTAAAGCTTTTCAATTGAATATACATATAGTAACGTCAAGAATAAATTATTTGTTGAAAATTCTCGTTGTAATCAGCAAGTAATAAAATTTTGTGGTATTTTCCGAAATTTAAAAAGTGTAGGTATACGACGGGATTTTATTTATAAAACTATTAAACGTTTTAAGAAACGTCCTCTATTAAAGGCCGTAAGAGAAGTGGAAGTCCGCCAACTGTGTGTGTAGTAAGGAACGCATTAAAGTTGTGAGAGCGCAGATGCGAAGAAATAAAGTCCGTTCGATAAGCAAACGTACGTTTAGGAATATCAATCTTCAACTCATTTAATCCTTAAAAAAGATCTTGGCCTAATCTATATATTAATTATACAAAGAAAGCTCCCGGTTCCGTATTTCAGCCACTTTTTCTATATGGAGTTTCATCCAGCTTTTCTTGAAATTTTATAATGGCAACCTGAGCCGCATCAGTTCGGGGTTGTGTTCATTACTTTGGGGTTGCGTTCCTGAGTAACTTTGGTGTTAAGTTTGGTGTTTGCCACCGATAAGAATGCAATACATGGATTTATTGGAACTTTTTTCATTATTCTGCATGGTAAAATATATGCTTACTTGAATGGGACCTACAGGGGAGGGACATCTCTGAAAAAAAACGCGCTTTGAAATTTAAGTGCAAATTGAGTGAACATATAAAAACGTTATGTCACTCATATACCTTCAATTTGCGGAATTGTGCACAGCAAAATTGTGCACAGCGGTCTCCTAGTATCTTATAAAAAACATAAAGTTGCTGGAGTTTCATCTTCATCGAAACAAAGGCCAGCTGTAGGAGTTGATGGTATTCTTGCTTGGCACGCTCTCTGCTTTGAAGTAACCACACAAACCCACAAAATGATTGAGTATGGGCAGTAAGAATTGATGATATACCAAAAAATGAACAATACTTTTCCAGGTATCAAAATGTATCATCAGTCATAGTTTGGGACGGATTTTGTAAACGAGGCAAACTTCCCTTTGTGTTTATTGAAAGAAGGGTTCAAACCATTGCCGAATATTACAAAAGGCAAATCCTCGAATCAGTTGTAGTACCGAACTGTTAGAACTATTCCGCGAAGATTATTACTGATTCCAACAGATCGAAAAATCTCGAAATTTTGGGACGAAATGTCGATGTAGACGTGCGTGCCGCTTGCAGTTCTTTCGAAAAGAAATTACTGTTAGTAAAAAAACGAGGGATTATTGAAAAGTATTTGCTATAAGTATTTTAGAAGAAAAAGAAAAAAACGATTTTTATTTGATATAGCTAGAGGTTCCATATATGGCAGATTGGCCCATTCTCGAACTTAATATATGAATGTTAATAACGTATCTGTGTACCATATTTCAAATATCTAACTTAAAGTGTTTTCGAGATAATGCGTTGGGATGAACAGACAGACAGACGGACATCTACTAAACGATGCCGCACGCCGGAGATGGAGACTTCAAATTCGTTCTTTTTTGTATTTTAGACAAACGTGGGAAAAGTCATCATGTGCGACAATAAATGACTTTTTTTTAACACTATAATTTCAGCACCATTTAGGAAAAGGGATTTTTAATTACGAAAAAGTTTACTTATATAAATAAACTCTGTAAAAATCTGTAGAAAAAAGTTTTACATTAAAACGTTAAATTGGTTTTTTCTCAAAATCACCTAATTTTTTGCCATTTTAGTTCGACTAGTAGCCCCTTAAACGTCTGTAAACTTTTTAATTAATTGCGGCTAAGAAATAAGATGAGGAAAAGAATGGCATCAAAAGCAATACGAAAATTAGTTAAAACCTTTCCCAGTTCATTCTATGCTCATTCAATATGCAAATTTATATATTTTACTGTTCCCCGCGGTAAAGACTCACAATCGACAAATAAGCGAATTCATTACACGCTTAATAAGTAGGATAGCTTAATTTATAATCAATGCATTATCTCAGCCTTCTCGTTCAAGTATAAGAATGATGGTATCAGATTTCTTTCCACCCATAAGATACCCATATAACATTCGAACGAATTTTCCACTTTAAAGAAATGGCGGTGGTCATTAGTTTTCAGTAAGAGAAATAGCTTCCTTCAAGGTGATAAGAAATTCTAATGACCACGTTTAGTGCTAAAGAACTTCAGATGTGATAAGCATAAAAAGTTTCATCGAGAAAGGGACTAGTTAGATGCTGTTGGTCGACTACTTCACTAGAATTAAACGCCTATACAGTAGCCACAATAGCAGCGGGTAAGTGGTACGCTTGCATTACAAAACATTCACAGAGGGGTCATCGCTCGACATAGATTTAGGTCGCGGCGACCACTTTTTATAGTATAGCTGGATTGCTTTGTCAACAACTTGATCTTAAACATCGGGGTTGCCTTAATTTTGTTTTTTAATGCTGCTCAAAATCTTATAGAACAAGTCTCTTAAAAGACAATCGTTGAAAACAGCTTTTACGATTTTTCAACACTTTTGCGAACCCGCAGTCTGCTGACGTGAGTTTCTTAATTCCACTTATTACTCGGAGCAGTTTTAGTCAATAGATATCGTATTGAAGTCACTTAAAGGGTCACCGGAGGGCGTATGTAATGAAGCGCTTGGAACAACCGCAATAAGTAGTAGGCGCCAGTTTTAATGGTGTCGCCCAATTAACCCATTTAAAAGAAACCAGTCAAAAGCGTATCTCCGCCATACTGCTCCTATTTGTTTTAATTTTAATTAATTAAAGACAAGATTAGGTATAAATCGACAAACTTGCTATTGTCGAGCTCGATTGTGAGAAGTAAAAGTTGATAGAACCGACTACAACTTACGCTTACGCAATAGTCATTTGGAACGGCTACTCACCTTTAATTGGTCATAACCAGATGTGACTACTTTTACGTTCCAGTCCTGCATTGACGGTTTTTAGCCAGGTGCACAATTCTCGGTTTGGCCACTAGTTCGCAAAAAAAACTTTTCGGAAAATGAGGTGAACCTTTCAAGAAATTTTGATTGCATCACAAGACGATATTGTTGAGCTTTACGCGCGACAGGCGAGAGGGCCACACCGTCACCCCAAGGCACAAAATAATGAAACCGCCAGAGATTTATATCTTTCCGCTTGGATTTGTTTGGTTTTTTTTCTTCCAAGAATGAAAGAAAAGGTGTTGGAAAAGAATGGTATGAGAATTTTCTAGGTTTTTCCTTTGCTATTGTCTTTCTGTTGTTTTCATATTACTGAGATTTACGTTATGCAATCGCGGCTGCTTGTCTAGCAGCTTAGTCGCGCGATTATGCGCTTTCTTAATTAAGTAATTGCCCGACATTTAAAACCGTATAACGACCGATTGTTAGGATGATTGGTTGGTATTACGTGGGTTGTAGTAGGAAGTCGATGTTCGCTTAATGTGTTTCACGAAGAATTGCTGAATTGCATGATCCATTCTTGGGCATGATGAGCTGGAGCATCCAAAAGTAGAAGTCACTGACTTTTGTGTTAATAAACAAGGAGTCATTAGCTGCTTGAGAACAATCGTTGATTTAATTTACTTAAATTTCCGTGTTCACTTTTAAAATGTTCAATTACGCTAGAAATAATGACTTTCGGAATTTACGATGACCTGGTTTTATTCTTAGCAATGGCGTTTCACAGAGAATTTTTGGTTTGTTGTAGAAATTTTATTGCTTTATTTGTTATCAAATCAAATTAGATTACATGCATATTACACACTTTCGCATAGACATGACACACTTTCTGTGCTACTGTCCGCCACTCCCACCACTCCCCGAAAAGGCTCAGCCACGGAACACCACTTCCTGGTGGGAATCTGGTGGGGGTCTGAGCGAATCCTGGCTTTCACAAAGCCTACCGTGTGGCTGAATCACTGACAAACTCCGTCCCGCCTAATTAATACCCTCGGGTGGATGAACAATGGTCCTAGCAATGGCCTGAGTTCAAGGGATCCTCGTGGCCCCACACCCCACACCCAACAGTGAAATTATTTGATATGTACTTCGAAGAAAGAATTTGCATGGAAAGACGGAAGCCATTTAATAGGCTCAAACGAATTCTATTGTCTAAAACTTATTGCAATTAGACAAAGGAGTTTTGGAGAAATATAATTTTTAGGGTCGAAATTTGCTGCTGATGTTTACCGAAGAATATGAAGAAAACCTGGCCAAGCCCTGAAAATAAGATACATTAACCCTACCGAGAAATATGGAGGTAGATCAGTTCTTGCTTGGGGATGTTTTTCAGCATCAGGTGTAAGTGATTTGATATTTATTGACGGTATTATGGACACTATAAGCATATTTGAAGAGAATATAAGAAGCAGCGCCGAGACAATAAATTTGAGATGCAATTAAATGCTCCAATATGAGAATGATCTCAAGCATACAGCTTAGGATGTATTAATGTGCTTTCTAGTCGGTGGATCAAAATTGATTCAAACACCACCGCCATCTCTGGATTTAAGTTCTATCCAGCATTTGTGGGCTTATTTAAACCACAAAAAAAAAGTTTAAAATAAGGAAACGTTGAAAGACAGGAAGAAATAGGGAAAAATTGATGCAAATTATTGTAAAAAACGTGTCGATTCGATGGGAGACAGATTAAAAGGTACATTAAAGTCTCTTGGACACTCTACAAATTGTTAGAATACTTGAAAAACCTTTTGTATTATGATTTTTTAATTGTACCAATACTTTTTGTGACTTATGATTTGTTTAAATAATTTGTTCTTTTAAAATTTTGAAGGTAATATGCTTTTAAGTTTATTTATTATACGAATCTATTGTAAGAGAAATCTTTTGTGATAATATGTGATAGATGTAAAGAAATAACTTTAATAAAAATATGTATAGTGTACCAATACTTTTGTAGCAAACTGTAGTTTGAAATTTTTAGGGATACTTTAGTTCAATATTTTACCCAGTAACTCTGCCGGGATTCTAATGTATCAGATCAGAAAAATCGTCACTAGTAAAACTTGTTAAGAATATTTTCCGAAAGTCCGTAAACGAAATTCGAATTTGAAGTTTACTATATATATATAAATGGCAGGAGGGGAGGCAGTCCTAGCGGTTTTCAAGATAATGGCACTTGGAGGTTTTTTGGTCATTTTTTACGATGAAGACCGTATATTTTTTACGAAAGATGATATGTGTATGAGTCTAGTGAGTGCCATATTGTAGGAAACATTAGTGTCTTACAAGCTCGTTTAAAACCGAGCGCTTACCCACCCTGTAAAACTGTAATTAACATGGGTTTTTCTTGCATAATTTGGAGTCCAACATATAGACGTTGATACATTTCGTGTCTACTATAAAGTCGGAGTGTGGCTAGGTAACGAATTGGACCCAGAAAATTGGGGATGGTTTATAAACAATAACGGTTTGGAGCCAATTCAAACTCTATTCCCGCCTACTCCAGAAAAACTTCTCAATACTATTTTTTGTAATTACACGAAGGGTTGTAATTATAATTGTGGCTGTAAAAAAGTCGGATTATTTTGTTCAATAGTATGTGGTAATCGCCAAAGCCAGTCTTGCTAACGTTGAAGCATCAAATACAACAGTTGATGATGCTTATAATATCAATGAAGAGATATCTGATCTATCCTGTTTCTTAGAGTAATCTACAGAAATCCAGCACCAATAGGAAGAAGAAGAAGATAACTGTTGCAGTAGAATTCGAAGATTATTCATCATAACACAATCTTAAATAAAAATCAATAATAGTCAGTTCCGATTTGTTAATTAAATACAGTGCCATTTTTTTAAATCAATAGAAATCTGTCATAGTTTGATCAGCACAGATCGTGGATAATGCCCAAAGGGAAAACCACGCTAAAAATGCGTCAAATACTCTACCTGGAAGGTGATGCGGAAAAGAGTGCATATTATGCAAAACCTGAATTTTTCAATATTCGAAATCATGATATCTCATGAAAATATATTCATAGAAAAAAAAGTACAAGGAAGTTTGTAGAGAATCGCATAATCTACAAACTTTGTAATATCTATTTTTACGATAACATTTACCGTTGAAGAGATATTTTTGAAAAACCAATTTTTTGACCTTTGCCTTTGAATAAATTTTTAGCAAAAGTAGAAAAAGTGGAATCGATGGGAGCTTTTGACATTTTAATTATAATGATGTTTTTAAGGTATGTATCAATTTTCAGATCTATGTGAATTGTTGGACTATTTGGGGCACATTCCAAGTTTATCAAAAAGTAAAGTTATAGCTTATTCCATTCAAAATAAATTAGGAAATTCGATGCAAAATATTTTTGTCTTAGATCCGTTTTAGGAGGATATGATTGTGTAAACTTTCAGCAAGAGAAACATAACTATTCATCGTTACAAACAATGGAACGGCTCCAGATTAGCAGCATTCCTTTATGGAAATTAGCCACCTAAATCTCTGAGGGACCTTATTTTCCGATATATAAAACTACAAACGAATTTCACAAAT
>QYTT01081521.1:0-16896 GCA_006980735.1 Dasypogon diadema
CAGGTAATGCATAAGCGCAACCAATAATTTCAGGTTTTGAACGTAGAAAAGCCTCTGCCAACGAAAAAGTCCTCAAGTTTTTTGTTTTTTTCTTTTGTCATCTAATTATATTCTAAATTTAAAATTGACGTAGTGTGGGCCCCTGACTGTATACCTGTCGTTGGCATTTCAAACTCATATCCTGGATCGTGAAGAGAAAATAAGGCACATATAAGACAGCAATTCAGCGAAATAATACGTCATGACGTTACTGTATTTATATTGCACTTATTGTATTACACTTAGCGCCGGCTAACACACTCAAGCAAATGTTTGTACCTTTATTTATGTCCCTATGTGTGTACGACGTACTAAACTGCTCTAAATTCGCCTCAGTTTATATTTTATTTTTGCCCTCATAGTACGTGTGTATGAGGCAGATTTTCTCTATAGTAGCGTCAACAAGGAAGAAGCAGGCAAGCACCAGAGATGTTCTGATGGTGCTGAAGTCGACCACTGAGGGTTGAGAAAGGTTCACAGTTCGGAGGCAAGTCCTTGCACATACACCGTCAGTTACAGCATAGTGTATAGTATACTTTCTGTATTTATATATATGTCGATCTTACGTATAAGAAAAGGTAGCTGTAGCTGTACAGTGTACTATGCGCACAAAGCATCAAGGATGTAGGTTTGTATGTACACTAAATAAGGACTAAAAGGGGACGGAAGAAAAGGGATGGCAGAACGAAACTATGCCAAGAATGTGCAATTAGTGAGTGTACGGAGCGTGTTTTAGAGCCGTAGGGCTCTGCTGCTGATACGTTTCTCCTTATGTTGGGATATTCTTCGCATACATTCATCTGTACAATTCTGCTGCTTTTCTGTTATCCGTGTACACGTAAATATGTAGCGATATAAGCACTTTATATACATAAATACGTCTATAGGAAGGATAAAAGCTAGACACAACCGTTTTATGCTCTATAGGCGACGAGTACATAACTTTAATATTTCGCTATGAAGTTGAAATAACATCATCCTTTGATATGTATTTTTATTATTTTCGAAAAGACTTAGCAAGAAACAGTTATAAATAAACAACAGGAGAATTGGGTTCAGGCAAATACCTGACTGACTCAAACCACTCCGTTCCTTTGCTCCCCATCCAAAACCATTGCCTTTTCCAACGCCCTTCACCTTGCTGGAATATAAGTTGTTGATGACGTTTTTGGCACCCATAAAAGTAAGTTCTTATGGAAAGTGGAAAGTGGAAATATGCTCTACATTTAAGAATTCTCCTCTCATATTTTTATGACAGATAGAAGAATTTTAAAATTCTCTCTCGTAAATATTTTCAATAGTGAACTTTTGTTAGACTTATACCACCGTCCCAAGGTCAACAGAAGTTTATTCGTTCACCGATTTTTAACGTAATTTTGAATAAGAAACATTGCAAACTTGAAAGAATTTTCGAAAAACGATTATGTGGATACAAACATACTCAATTGAGAATTGTGCACGTATTCAATTATATAGGAATTTGTTAGTAGTGAGGATATAGCAATTTCGTTTAGCTTCCGAATTCATTAGGGAAGTTTCATTTGAAATCGTTATCCGTTTAGAAAGCCCCAGGTACGCCCTATGATGTAAAGCACAACTTTAATTGTAAAGAAATGGTCTATGTTTAATCCGTCTGAACTTTATCCATTTATAGCTGGAAGGGAAAAAAAGATTTTATCTAAATTGTTTTATATAAGAAAAAGTCACCAAATCGAACGAAACAAAACAACTGAATCTTGTATGCAGTTCATAATCATGAATGCTGCTAATACGAGAGAATTCCTGTATTTTGGTACAACCTTCACTAGAACAATATCCAGAGAACGTATTAATAAAACAGCAAAAGACAACCACCCCTACATCGATGGTCTAAAGTATCGATACTTGATGCTATATCAGTTCATCACTTATATAACTGAAGGCTCCTCGTTCTTACAGGAAACTCTGAAGCATTGTATTATATTTTTTTGCAGTAGGAAAAAATGGCTAGACCAACTAACATCGCCAAATATGTGAGTGCCAAAGATATTAAAGCAGAGTAATTACGCATCAAATATGGACTGAATAGGATTAATTGATTTAAAATCAAGAAAAAGAAGAGTGGATGCAAAAGGGAGCCTTGTGGTAGCCCGGTATTAATTTAATTAGGATCAAAGAAAAGTATAGAAGTTTCAATCCTTGAATTTAGCTTAAGCCCATCAGCGTTACATTTCATCGAGGCTTTTGAAATATTCAATGCATTAGTTTTGCATTTACCACTAGTGTGGCCAAAGTTTGGCATAGTTTTGCAAATTTTTAGGGCTTCCAATGATACAATAAGTTGCGATGTATTTTGTATGCAAAAGATCTCGACAATATTCATAAATTGAATATACTTATGCGCAAAAACTTTCATTTGGTTTATAGTTATGGCATCTTATGTATCGATGGAATAAAGAATTGAATCCTTTTCTTAAGAGTGAACATAACAGGAAGCATTTTAGAGTCCTAATTTAGGACATCAAGAAGACACAACACTAGTTGAAGTCATCGGTCTACCATGGTGACGATCAACATCAACAGCGGAATCAATTTACACCTTTACTTAGATGCGAATTATCAAGTCTATTAATTGAAGGTGATCAAATTTCAACATGTAAATAAGTGCTGAGGATTATACTCCCGCCCATCGCCACATAAACAAGGCAAGTCAAGAACAAATAGGGAATGGAAAAACTATAAATAAAACAAGGACCTTTTGGTTGCCAGAAAACTTCCTCGTGAAAATTTAGCCAAATCTGTAAATTCTTTTGCAATTTGCTGCCTTAATCATAAAAAATATTTAATAATTTCCCTCCTAGAATGCATACTTCTTTTCTCGTAAATTTATTACTTCTTTAATGCATAAACTAAACACTCCCCGTTCCGTTCGGTCTGTGTTTATTCGGATATTATCACCCCATATGCTTCTGACATATTTGTGGACATTAAATCATTACTGTCCTGTCCAAAACCAATTCGGAGGTCATATTTAGGGCACATTTTTAGTATTTTTTCATTTGGCGCAAGGCATGGCCAGGAAAATCGTCATCCTCCTGTCCCCTCCGCGTGCTCCTTGGCACAAGACACTGCCGTTGATTAATGAGCTCTCGCATTCCTTAAGAGGAAAAATTCGTCGTCTGCAAGTTTCCCCATTAAAGTCCAATATACGTTTAGGATTGCCTTAAGAATTTTGGGCTAATTCCTAGTTGGCCTTTAATCTTTGAATATAAAATTTAATATCGAGCGAAAGGATAGAAAACTATATACGGGAGAGTGTAACAATATCTCCTTGGATTTCATTTCTGTATAGCATTTAAATATATAAACAGAGGGAGGGGGTGGAGAATTTCTTAGAAAATCATTTTTTACAAACTCAAGTTAAATTCTCTCGATTTTCTTTTCCATCGCCTCTGATCCCTTCTCAACAGCCCCGAAAGAAGTCAAATGGATTAGAGATTTTTCTTTGTTTTATTTACGCTTGGATATCCCCTTAGTGTTCTAGAAACACCCCGTTAACATATTCCTACAAAGATGTTTGATGGCTTGCAAAACAACCAAAAAGAGAACAGAAATGAGATGGTCTGAGTCTCTGATATATTATACAACGAAAAGGATTGGAGACTACCTTCTCCACGATAAGAATCCCCAGCTATATAGCTTTGTAGTCGCCTATAGATATTAAAATCAAACGAAAGCAGGAATCAACGAATGCCGAATCTCTTTAGAATGTGGGGGTGGTAAAGGGCGTTTGAATTTACACTTTTTTATCCTTTTTTTTTTCTTTAAATCGGTAGGATATTTGAATTGATTGGAAAGCAGAATCCCTGGACAGGAGAAATAAAGTCAAGTGCTTTAAAGAGAAATGCAGAAAGCTTTAAGAATTATTACTAAAAATTTCGGCGTCGGAATAACTGAGCTGATAAGTCTGTTAGTTTCGTAAGAAGTATCGAAACAGTTACCTAAAGAGGCGCTTATGCTCCTACTGCTAAGCATAAAATCAATCCATTTAATCGTGACGGATTTAAGTCCCTTTTTAATCGCATCGAAGCATGCATTGTTAAAGGCTCTTTATTTTTTTTTTCAATTACAGAAAAACACCCAACTTTGAAAACGATATTAATTCAAATAAACTGTTACTTATAATTGAAGTAAAAGCACTTGAAACTTGTTAAAATCAGAGCCAAAAATTTAAGACCGTAAGGAGCATAAGGAACATAACTTGGTGGTGTTCTTAAAATTACTTTCAAAAAGGAAAACGAATTGAATTCCGAATCATTAAGCCTGAACACACTTTAGGCATTTGCAACGCTTATTATCACCCAGCCATACACAGTCGACACACATAAATCTAAACAATCAACTATTTCCCACAGCAGTTCACAAGAATTCCACTAAATTGATAAAAATTTTTCTTTTCCTTTTCAGGACGAAATGAGCTGATAGCACGATACATAAAACTTCGGACAGGAAAGACGAGGACACGAAAACAAGTTAGTTCACATATTCAAGTGTTAGCGAGGAGAAAATTACGAGAAATCCAAGCTAAATTAAAAGTTGTAAGTATCTAGATACTAACAGTTAGTGGTTAAGAAAAAAAAACTCGAGACATTTTCTTTTCCCCTTTTCATGTTCTCTTGCAACACATTCTGCGCCTTGTGTGTCCTTCTTTACTTTTACTTTGGCTTTTGAATGGTCGAACTTGGTTCGATCGGGCACAGATTTCCTGTTTGCCCAGACCAGACCCCATATGGGATGTGTTTTTAAGTTAACTTCACTTGAAGGATTATCGCACTTGTCTGTAGGTAGGAGTTCTTTATTTCAATTGAAAGTGCACTGTGGAAATGACAGAAAGTAGAATTCAGACGAAAGTTTTAATTAGTACTGGAAAATAGTTCTTTGAAGCCAGTGAGTCAGTTCTAATTTCCCAGTTCAAAATTAGCTTCTGATTGAGGAGCTTTGTTAATTGGAATCAGTAGGGTAAATAAAGTTAAGGTATTTTTCATTAAGCGTCGATTTCGCCCCATCTTTCACGTACACATCATCTCGCAAATAGCTGCCCCCCCACCCCATGTGAAAAGAAAATGCTCCCGCTTTCTATTTTTTTTTTTAAACAAAATTGAGAAATTTCTTTATTCAGAAATTCATGACAACTCCTCAAATTTTTTAGGATCACATTGGTGGCAAGGAGAAAGCACTTCAGACAATGTCGAGTATGTCAAGTGCACAAATTGTTTCTGTGACAGCAGCCAAAGGTCTTACATTGGCCGGACCACCACCACCTCATCATCCCCTGCACCCACCGCTAGCTTATCCTGGCGTAAGAACTTTTCTCTTCGACTAATCCTTTTTAATCTAACTCTTAATCTGTGTGCAAGTGTGTGTCTATCATTGTATTTTCGCTGCAGCATAAATATCGCAGTAAGGCCAGTTCTCATTGTAAATTTTATTCTATAATTCAGCCTGGGGTCTGTACTCTATGCTCTCCTGTATTTGGTTCATTCATTAGTAGCGAAATTCATTAACCTCGCGTCATTTCATAATGCTAGTGCCGTTTTCATCTCAATAGAAAAATAAAATGCTCTGACTAATTTTAATTGCAATTTAATAAACTGACTGTCTTTTGTACTGTACCAGTTTGCTTTGCTGAGCAAGGGGAACCTGGTTAGCCTAGAGACGTCTGGCCTAGGAAATTGCTTTGCAGAAATGTTTTATTTATAATAATTATTGTGCTATTTCGCTTGCAAAAATTTATCGCTGTGCAATAATTCATTACGAGGCAGCAATCATGCATCAATTTTTCAGCTTATCAAAGAAGACAACTTGTCACCCGTACGAAAGGAAGTCGCTTGATGAAACCAACAAGTTTTTTACGCAATAGGTGTAAATGGCTGCTTAGTGGCGAATGGTTTTTGATGAAGGGGTTAATTTATATGCAGGCGTGGGTGGAAGTGTTCGGTGGCGAAGAGATCTACTATTTAAAACGGGTTTTGGAGAGAACAAAAACACAAATTGGATTTTGATTTTTAATGATTTCATTGGCGTATAAATATTTCCAAATAAATTTGAAGCTTTAGGAAAACAATTTAAAACGTTCGACATTAAAGCCTTAGAAAAATAATTTAATGCGTTTGGCTGTGAGAGAATGTTTTGTATAAATTTTGTAAAAACGACGCTATTTTGTATGCAGAAACCATTTGTCGACGTTTTTACTTCCTTATGTAGATCTGTTCCAAGAATATATTAATGGTTACAAAAAAGTAGTTAAAAATAAAAAAAGATATTTGTATGTGACAATATTACCAACAAAGAATTTTGATCACAAATTTTAACACTTAATGGACAGGATACGTAAATTTACGTATTTGGACAAATTTTGATTATGCAGAATATTCTTTGTGGTTATTTTTCAGATATTTTCATAAGTATGAAAATGGAAAATATTCAAAAAGAAAACTGCCAACTTCCCATTTGGCCATTTTGTCTTGCTTTTGAAAGTTTAATTGTTATAAAAAACAAAACCCAATTCAATTTTTTTGCAAACCTTACCAGGTGTTCTTTATACAATTATTCGTCGAATAAAATTAGTCCGGAGTCGATATCAGTTTTTGTTCTCGAGATATTCAAGACGAAAAAGAGTTCACGAACGTAGAAACGTATGATCGTACACACGCACACACAAAAAACGATGAATTCGGACTCTAGGGACCTCGAAACGTGGAGATATTTTGAAATTTTCAGTTCGAAAAATCAGACCCATTACAATAACTACTTTCAAATGGGAAGTTAAAAAACCAAAAGTTTTTTTTGCGAGTAACCTTTTTGCAAGCGAAAGGCTTTGTGAAAAAAAAATTGTCTGTGGTAACGAATATTTGATTCTCTGGCTTCATTTTTGCCTAAATAGGGAAAAGCATTTACTAGATATTTGCTTCTAACATCTGCTACTAGCCAAAATTTGATGTCAAATTTATGTGGCTTATTCGGCATGTATTGAGGAAGTGGAGACCTGCCTTCAGTTGGGAACAATTGTTCATCAACTGTTATGTTTGCACCAAATTTATAACTAGCCTGGCTATTCTTAATAAATTTTTCCCATACTTTTGAAATTAAAGCAAATTTGTCTGTTTCCAATCGTTCACTTTGCTCATTTTTTTTTAATCAAAATGTATAAAACTAATTATTTCTTTGAAGTTATCATTGTTTGGGTGAAAAATGTTGTCCCCACTTCTTAGGCCATAACTATGAGCCTCATAACCTCCTCTGGCCTACAAAATTGCTACAAAAACCCATAATTCCGATTTTGTTACTGTACACTCGTATGTTACTCGTGTTCACAAGGCCAAGTACACTGCACAAAGCATTTCATTGTCACAAGCTTTGCAAAACACTAAAGGAATTCAGCAGTGAAACACCTGCTGTTTGTATACTTTATTGGTTTTCTCTTATTTGGATCAGTTTTTTTTAGCAATTCAAGATCTCTTTGATTTTCTGCCATAATAGCCACCCTTATCTAGAAATAAAATATTTATCTACATAAATACGTCTTATAAATAAATTTCTCGAAAAAGTTAAAAAAAAGGCAGAGTTCATTCTCGATGCACAATATAAACAAAAAAGTTATTCATCAGAGCTTTCACAAAAAACAAATTGTAATAAATAATTTCACAATATTGAATGTGAAAGTTTGCAATAGATATCCCACTAATAAATTGATAAGTTGACAAGAAAATGTTTAAATTTGTAACCGTTTTAAATAACGTCAATATTTTCTCCAGGTCAGAAAGAAGTAATAACGTGTAAAAAGGCGACCCTTGTGGAACTCCAAGGTGTAATTTTACAGGATTAAAGATTGTTTCTCACATCTTACCTTCCTAAATTCGGTTGCATGAAACGTTCAATCGCAGGTGATGAGAAATTGAACATATAATTAAGTTTGAAATTCATCTTGAAATCAAAAGCTTTAGTAAACACAACAAACTTTTGTAGGCAAAATTTCACACATCAGAAAGTTAGCGCAGATGTTCCTACCATCCAGCCATATAGGGTACATGTACAGTATTCCTTGAATCAGTGCAGAAAGCCCAAGCACTTCATCGCATTTTTGCAATAGCAAAGATGAGATCCTTCCAACTAAGATTGTTGGATACGTGATGGATGGAAAGGAGAGGGAATTTGTGCGCTTACCAAGTGTACCTCTTAAAAGAGGTTAAAACGAAGCCACCCTGGAAATTGAGACCTCCTTAGGCTATATTATGTTTTTTTTGTAGAGAATTTTGATGTAAGAAAGGTGATGCGATGTTGATGAAAAATCCCCTTTAAAATCATTTTTCTCGAAACCAGATTTTTCAAACAGAGGGGGAACATAATTAAAAAAAACGAATGTAGATGTACTATAAGCTTTAAACTTTAATTAAGTGTGAAAAACGCATTCTCTTCCGTTTTAGCATCCTTACAATCCCTCTTCACCGTACACAATATTGTTCCAATTATGAAAAGAAATAAATTAGCTTTTAAACTTTCTGATTTGTAAACAAGCAAGACATGTTATTTTGGAGTACTTTGACAAAAA
This sequence comes from Dasypogon diadema, assembly GCA_006980735.1. Classification (NCBI taxonomy): domain Eukaryota; kingdom Metazoa; phylum Arthropoda; class Insecta; order Diptera; family Asilidae; genus Dasypogon; species Dasypogon diadema. Next base: position 8,627 of record QYTT01081521.1, read on the forward strand.
AATGCTTGCATTCGACATGTTAGTAAACCCCAATGAGAATCCTCTGCTCCAATGGCTTTTCATCCCCAAACGAAGGACAGATTCAAATTATCATACCAATCACCCAAACGTCTTTTAACATTTACGGTTGTTTGACTTATGATACATCAACGGGAAATTTTATCACTGCCCAATACTACTTGGACTTTTTTTTAACTTATTTTCCGTTAAGATGAGATAAATATATCCGTAATCTTATTCCGCATTATTCCAAAAGATAAGACGTTCTATAAAATTCCAATTTCTCATAAATTGTTACAGGCACTGCTAACGTAACACTACAAATTTTTGTAGGCATTCTTTTCGATAGAATATAAAATCTAGCCCCTCGCTATTTACCAAAATCTCATTTGTGTATAACTCAACTTCACTTTCCCGAAGATAGAATAGGAATTTGATCTATAAATTTGCATAATATTTATGTGCTTGTACCATTCCATTGAATTGTATACGAATCGGCAAGGTCAATAAATTCATAAAGCTGAAAGCTTTCTAAAACTGCGAGATAAGCCGAAAAACAGGTCGATGATAAGTGTCAGAAATCCTCATCAACTAAGATTGATGCGCAGATCTGTAAAATGTATCTACACTTCTATGCTAGTTATATGGAATAAAGCTCTCATTTATAGCTTCTTTCTAATACATTACTGTGTAAATCAAGAGAGCTGTAAATTTAAGCGCTTTTGTACACTACTAATGCTACTAAAAATAATTATCACGTAATACTATCAACACTAATAATCTTACTAATTATATTTCAGCAATTCTGGCAGCCAGGTCTACAGCCGAGTACTTCACAAGAGTAAGTTTACTACAAGTAAACAATTTCTCTTCAATTTTACAATAAAATGTGATTTTATCTTCTTTTTTTTAGTATTAAACCATTTGCACAACCACCATATCCCGCCGGTAAACCATCAACAGCTGTATCAGGTGATGTTGAAACAGGACTTCCGCCTGCTCAGCCTCCTTGGGAAGGTAGAGCAATAGCGACGCACAAATTTAGATTATTAGAGTTTTCGGCCTATATGGAGATCCAAAGAGAAGAAATTGTAAGTAATTTTTGGAAACTACAAGGAGATAAATTGTAACTATCTAAAATAGCCTTTTCAATAAAATTACGAAAATATAGGTAGACAAAGAATAATGAAACCTAAAAATTTATTATTTATTAATTGAAAATAATTGTGAAGGATTTGTAAAATGTTTTCGAAATTTTCTTTTTAGAAAACAAATAAAATTCAACTTTTCTTCATTACAAACAAGAAAAAACCCAAAAGGGGTTCGTTTCGCTAAACATATTTACTCTACGTGTGTGGTGTCATTTTTAATAAACCGAAAATCTTAACTTAGTAAAACCCTCACCCACAGTTCACAGTAGATCTGCGGAATGAATCACCAAATGTTTCAACCGTTTGCATACTGCGGTATATGAGAACCATTCGAAAATTATTTATTCTAGATAAAGGAAGGAAAGGTAGGAAGTTTCGAAGTCAATCACTTTTCCGAAGCAAAACGCCGACCATATAAATTCTTTTCGAGTTTGAAAAATCATTAGAGGTCGCAAATGCAGTAAGACCCGTTTCAAAATTAAAACTATTCACTTGTTGTAAACTGGAACTAATCTGTCAGTGAATAATATATCTATAACTATCTACTAACCGAAAGATTCTGCGTTCAATATCTGGATGAGTTGTTCTCCTGAAACGCTCTACTTCGAATTGGTTGGGGTGGAAAACTATGCTCTAAATATGGGCGACGATATTCCTCCTAAGCAATAATGTTATCCTTCTGTTACTCATATTTTGCTCCGAGTCTATACATATTTTGAAATCGAGTAGGCTCTGCACGTAAAGGGCGTGTACGATTTTTATCCCGTATTACAGACACGATAGTAAGTAAATAGTGGCAATTATGTATAAAAAAAACATTCTAAAAACCGAGATAGGATTCATTACTTAAAGCCTTGAGAAAAAAGATGAATTGCAACAAATTTGCCGGCAAAACGTTTTGCAATGTCTTCAGATTTCATTGCTCTCCGTACCTCTTAAGCCACTAGTTAAAACTCTCGATCGGCAAAGTTAATCTATTTGTAATATGAAAAATAAATATCTTAATGTTAATCTTTAAAAAAATCCTTCGTGTACATAATTATGCTAAGAGAATTTAATAAATTTATATTACAGTATCACAGGCACCTGTTTGTACAGATAGGAGGTAAACCGTCTTATTCAGACCCACTGCTAGAGGTTTGTTTGGGCTGCTTTTCAATTACCGCAAACATTGTTAACAAAATTTTCTTCACAGTCTGTAGATATTAGGCAAATATCAGACAAATTCCCTGAAAAAACAGGCGGCCTTAAAGACCTTTACGACAAGGGACCGCAAAATGCTTTCTACTTAGTTAAATGTTGGGCGGATCTGAACACAAATATCACAGATGAAACGGGTGCCTTCTATGGCGTAACCAGCCAGTAAGTAGAAGAAATTGCATATAAACCTCAATGTTACTAATGACACTGTCTTCCTCCAGGTATGAAAGTAATGAAAATGTGGTGATAACGTGCTCAACGAAAGTCTGTTCCTTTGGCAAACAAGTTGTGGAAAAAGTAGAAACAGAGTACTCTAGGCTGGAGAATGGTCGATTTGTATATCGTATTCACAAGAGTCCCATGTGCGAGTACATGATAAATTTCATCCAAAAACTGAAAAACCTACCTGAGAGATATATGATGAACAGTGTTTTAGAGAATTTTACAATATTACAAGTAAGTTATAAAAATGCTACAAGTTGAATGGATTTTTTGTTCTCATTTCAATGCTTTGCTTGCTTTGACGACAGGTTGTTTCGAATCGAGAAACACAAGAAACCCTCCTGTGCATAGCATACGTATTTGAAGTGGCGGCGTCAAATTGTGGTGCGCAGCATCACATCTATCGGTTGATAAAAGATTAGCAAGAGCTCAATAATTATCTAGTATCGCCAAACTATAAGAATAAAGTTCAAATTTGTAATATACAACAGGACGTGGATGTGCTGGGGTCGTCAACATTAGCTGCAATACCAACAACAACCAGAACAACAACAACAACAACAACACCAGCAGAAGTATCGATACCACAGAATGAAGTAATTCACCCTAAATATAGTAATTTTCTCAAGCTGTCGGAATTTAGTAATAATCTAAAGCAACACCCAACGGTTAAAGCCAGTAAGGATGACATCGATAATAATCTAGGAAAACACCTTAATGATTCTAGAGGGGAGGATTGAAGGAAATTCCGAAATTCCGAAATTTCTAATCATTATAGTTAGCTTTTAAAAAGCATTACGTCGAATAACGTAATATTTGTTGGCTTTATGAAAAGGGAAATTTCCAGTTTAGGTATACAATGTTCAGTTTCTTTTTGACTTTTTACTGTTGATCAGTAAGAATTCCACAAAATCTAGAATCAGTTATCGCAAGAGTGTAGAGAGGTTACTTTGTGTGCATGCGGCATGGTATGGTATACCATGTCCAATTTGATGATAAAAATTCACAAATTTTTTGCAGTGGAAATAAGAATGTCCGTCTGAAAAAAAAATCATCCAATATGGTGCTGTTATGTAATGTTAAGAATTTACAAAAATTTACTATCCTTACGGACAAAAGGGTGAAGGCGGTTCAAATATGCAAACATCCATTGAAGGTAGCGATACAAGACCATAAAATGTGCTATATTGAAGTTCAGAGAGGATAACTATCTCATGAGCTGACGCCTTATTTTCAGTGCTGATGCCTTCGGATTCTTTTTCAATTTCTCAAAAATTTTTTGCGCTCTATTCGACAGTAATTATAGCGGTAAGTAACAATTTCCTCATTTGAATTGATTCCAAAACTTCCAATTTATTGTAATTTGTTTTTCGAATTACTGGAAGATTGTTTGGAGTTTTTTTTTTTTTTGGTGCAGAAAGCGTGGCAGGAAATAAAATTCTGTTCTTTAAAGAGGTGTTTATTGCCCTTCAAAGTTTTCAACAATTATATTTGCACAATGTCAATATTGAAATGTTTTTTAATGGTTCGCTATTCATTTTCACACACAGACTGATTGTGATGATTTGGTAATTAATTTGGGAATAAAATGTTGTTGTACGATGACTGAGAAATTAATGAAGCTTAACTTCATAACGACTGACACATTTATTCACCGCTTAAAACTTGAAATGCTATTTCTGAACACGAAAGCGAAGACGTATTTTAACTGAGATAACACCTTGCATGTAAATATGGATAAGAAAAGTTGCATTCAATGTAAATTCCATAAATCCATAAAGCATCAAGTGGGTGAAAGGCTGTATGTCAGTTTTCACAAAATCAGAATGGGTCATTCGTCTACTTCTAGAAGGAGTAAAATAGGCTTTTCTGTTAACAGTTCTAGAAATACAGCAAATTTTCAAGTAATAGGACAATATTTGCTTGAAACTAGTTATTTTGATTAAAGTCGGAAATATTATTCAACGCATATTTTTCATACAAAAATCCGGAATTTCATATGATACGACCTACTGACAAATGTTTATCAATTTGCAACATTTGTCAGGTTAAAATAATTCCTAACCGCCTCTTCCCCGAAATTTGTTTTCGCCTCCTAAGCTGTGCTGTGTGTATCATAATAAAAGCGTTAGCGATTTTTCTAGGGAAATATTATCGTCCTCTGGGACTAATATCTAATATAACCGGTTATAACGTATAAAACCCCTGTTTTTTTTCCCTCTATAGCGAGGCAGAGGTGAGGGGCCGGGGCCATCCGCCATTTGCTTTAACAACTGGACATGAGTGATTTAGAAAATTTTACAATTCTGGGCAGAAATTACCCACGCTGTTGGGCAAAAGTGGGCTGAGGTGCACCTCTGCAGATTTTTTTCCCTGTTCCTGCAATGGGGTGCAATCGACGTAAATGGTCTGCAAGAGAGCGAAAGCTAAGGCAGATCAGAGAGGAGGGGATGGGAGCTTAGCTCTGCTCTGCGCTATGAAGAAGAAGAAGAAACTAATGCGCGTATATTGCGAATGTTTTGCACTGGAGAAATCTTCGGCGGGTAAAATAATCTGAAAAATTTAGCTCGTTGCTCGCTGGGTAGATACTAACCTAAAGTAAAGATATATAATAAAAAGTTTGTTTTCTTATAGAGAAGATGAATTCTGCTAGTCTATGATTAGTTACCTTAACTCTTGGACGTGTTGAGTGTCGTTTATCAAGGCTAGTGCTGGCCCACATTTCTTCGTTGCAGTCGATGAGATTCGAAATGGGTACCGCCAGCTATTTCATAATAAAACCGAATGAAAACTTCCAATTAAAGCCACTACACCCTTCTTATGATTTTGGATAGCATTCAACAGTTTAGCAGATCAATCTAACAAACTACAAGGATTATTGATTTTTCATACATTTCGGTTTTATGTATGTCGCTTTCAGTGGAGCACTTAACCCTTGAGAATCGAATCGAAGATTCAACGATATTTTAATACTGACATTGCTGCTGTTCTCTACCTGTATCAGTTGATACTGGCTGCTACAATTGATGTAATTCATTCTCTCCATAAGACAAAAAACAGTTCATTTTTTTACATATGTGTTCATTTTAGCTCAGCAGCAGTTATCGTCGAGGAAGACAACGAGCAAACAGTTACAACATTTTTGTTATACAATTTGTCTCCTTGCAAACCGCCCTTACCACATAAAACTGTAAAAAGGAGATTGCATCACACCACACATTCTTAAGTAGAACTTTAGGCTGTGAAATTCGATATATTCTGTAAGGGGCGCCTGTACAATATTAGAACTATTGATGTCTGTTAGATGAGATTCACCTGATCCCAACAAAAAAAAAACCACTTGTGAGGAATGTTATCGGTACCATGTCGTCGTGGTGGACCACAGGCCTATCTAATCCTTTATCGAAACGCCCATACATTAAAATCGACTCAAAAAATACACTCCATCACTTTCTCAAGCCCTGAGAATCATTTCAAAAAGAAAAGCATTTCATCAAAATCAGGCAGCTATGTTCGAAATCGGTCAAAATAGGAAAAGTATTTTGTTCAGGGCGATCTCGTAGAAGTTTCTCTCATTAAGCGGACAACTGATTCATTTTTTGTGAGTGCGTATTTAACGTAAAAGGTCAAAACTAAATCCCAATTCCCAAAGACAATATTGTAACAACAACAACAAAAAAAGAAGAAGAAAAACTAAAACTAACAACTAAAAAATCATCCTAAGAGATACATACATATCTGTAAACATTTCCATTGTTCTTCTCCTTCTCATACAAAATCAGATTGAGTTGTGATACTATTGTAGAAAAATGCAAATGAAAAATATTAAGTGAGAAAATAAAAAAACTAGATTCGTGCAGGAGAACTGTGTGTGTGTTGTTAAGCAAGGAGGAAAAGCAAGTCAAGTCAGACAAAGTAATAAGTCGAAAACGAGAAAAATGAAATTTAAATAGTGCCTACAAAATCACAATACTAGGATTTAGAGTATTATTAGTTTGTACTTCTTATTTTTTGAGATAAAAATGAAACAAAAAAAAAACGACAAAAAAAACAAAAACAAAAAATAAATCAACTAAAAACTTACAAAAGCAAAACGCTAAGAGTAAATTGTACATGAAATACAATAAATTTAAGAGAATAAGGTTTATATATATATAAAAAAGAAAAATTAAAGCAAGGCATGAAAATGAAGATGAAGTTGAAGAAGAGTAATGACCCTCTCTAAATTAATTTGTTTCGTTTTCTATGTGAAAAGCGCCCAAGTGTTGTAATATCCTAAGTAATGAGATGCTATAAGCTAAGTTATCTGATCGATCGCGGCCAACAAACACTGAATTGACTCTTTTTTCGTTTCTTTTTCTTTTGTAGATAGCACGTATAAAGTCGACGAATAATTTTGTAATTTTGTTTCATTTGTTGATACGTCTGTGTCATCCTAAACTCCATTACAATAGTTTCTTTAATAATAATTAGATAAGAAGGTACATATTTAAAAAAAAAAAAAGAGAAGAAAAATATTAAAGAACTGTTACTAAGGTTTCTTAATCTACGTGCCGTAAATCTCTCGAGAACCACACTTGATTTATGTTATTTATATATTTATATATCGGCTTCACACGTTCCTACAGCTCTTCTCACACATTCTTTCGTTATTTCTTCCGTCTGTACCAGCAAAGCATTATGAAAAACATTCAATTGCTGCCGATATAAAATTCGAAAATGAATGTGGTACATGAAAATGACTCTGAAACTCCGCTGACCTGATTACAAACTGATCTCATAAGTTTCAGTCATTGAACATGTCCTTAATAATGTCCGAGTGGCAACCAAAACAAAAACAAAAACCCGTGTCCACTTGTTTCCTGTTTAGTTAGAGACCATTTTGTAAGCAACTCTCCTTTTTAAAACTTAGTGCAATTCATGTTGAAAGTAAACTTTTTATGAAAAAGATCTTTCTCCGAAATTCCCCCCAGCAATTTTCTTAGTCCCCTCTTGAGTAACATTTGCTTCCTCATGTGAAACTTGTTAATTTTGAGTTTAGATATTTTTTTTAGAAAGCTTTTTTCTTTCTAAAGGAATTTTTGCATATAACTAGATTTAAAAAAAAAAGAAAAAACGAAATAAAAGATTGTAAGAAATTTTTTTACCTTAAATTATTTTATTTTTAATTTCGTAGTGTTTTGTAATGAAAGAAACAGTTTGAATGATTTTTTTCTTTTATAACGTTATTTTAATAAAAGATATTTTATCGAGTACCACCAATTTATTTTATAATTCTTCATTTTTATTTTGCTCTCGTAATAAGATTACAGGTGTAATAACATTTTTATTATTTTGAACTTTTTTTTTTGTTTTTTTGTAAACTTGAAGAAGAAATTTATTCTCTCTGTGAGGTAATTGTACGGATTAAAATTTTACAAAGAAAAAAAAATATATATATATATTGAAAATCAAATTTGCAGTTTCATTTATACCTTTTCAGTGAACTGTAGAGAAAGGATGTCTTAAACAAAACAAAACAAAATTTTGCCTAATAATGGGCCGTATTATGAATGTCGATTGAAATCGACTTCTCAATAAAACCTAAATTAAAAAATGTGCAAAAGCTTTTGTTGTTGATTCCAATTAATTATCATTAAAGGATTAGATTTTCCGAATTTTTCCTAAACTCTTTGTCCTAAGTTTAAATATATTAAC
>QYTT01081522.1:0-10009 GCA_006980735.1 Dasypogon diadema
GATTGGATACAAAGAAATGAAAATTCTTGTGTTAAGAAGAGGAGGGCACAGTCTTGAAGAAAAAGAAATGAATGAATGTATTTAAAAAGTTTAGGCATACCCTAATATTTATAATAAATCAATACGTTGGAGGAGGAGGAGTACTTGATTAGCAGGATATAAATTTTTATTTTTCCCGCCATCAGTGATTTAGTTTCACATCTTTCTAATGCGAAATCACTTAATAACCCCCCTTACAGAATATTGACATTTCTGTCAATAGAATTTTAACGATTTAGAAGCTTATCAACCAAACTTCCAGCAGTTAGTATTAAAGCATCTCTTTGCAATTTGACTGGGGTCTTTCCTCCCTCTTACATTGCATAATCACCAATTAATATCAATCACACACACGGGTAGCCGATTTTCTTCTTCTTGGACACGGGTTCGATTCCTGTGAGAAGCACGAGTTTATCTGGGTAGTAATGGTGGAGGCAATTTTGTTGACGAGAATTGTACTTTCAAAGCCATTGGGATATTGGTTGCACTATAAAATTTTTACGCCAAAAATTGTAGCTTCATTGTAACATTTGTCAGGTTAAAATTTCCGAATCTCCTCTTTCCTAAAATATTGCTATCGGTACTTACGTGCCTGTGCAGTGATTTATCCGAATACAAGTGTTTTAGTCAATTATACTGACAAGAATTATACTTACGAAGCCGCTGGCTTACTTGCAACTTTTGTCAAGTTAAAATTTCCCAATTTCCTGTGCTGTCTGCATCATAGGGTTTTGTCCCCTATGCTTAGGAGATACCTTAAAAAACTTTTTTTAAGCGAGATTCCCAAGTATTTAACTTGATCTGGTTAGGAGATGTGGTGTCCATTAAAGGTGAAGTTGTTAAAAGCACGGGTTTCTTTTATCTTTTAAAAAATATTACTTGTGCTTTGCTGGAATTTACGGTTATCTTCCACCTATGGAAGTAATTAAAAAGGATGTCAAGACCATACTGAAAATTTGTGGAAATATGTGCAAATTGTTTATGTGAGCTTTAGCTACAATTTAGCATGCCAGGAGTGTGCGATGGAAATATTGTAAAGAATTGGTCCTAAAACAAAACGTTGAGGTACTTCCGCATTTATGCACTTTTCATTTGAAGATCCAGGACTAGGATATACCTTAAACAAACGCTTCGATAAGAAATTCCTGACTAGATCCGAATTTAAGGGGGAGACCACTAAAAATCAAGAAGAAACTTGGACGCTTTCTGTAAAAAAATGAAGGAACTTATGTAAAATCTAGAATTTCCTTTTTATCAATAACACTTTCTATTTATATTATGAAAAACTTATTTTAAAATAATAATAAGGTAGATCCATAAAACAGATCTTTCTTTTCTGTTACAACTTGATGAGCATCCAGCCTAACCTGGCGAGTAGCCAGCTTTAGAAGCTGCAGCGGTCTTAGTGATCATGAGTGCGTCCTTTGCTTTATATTTATCTTGCCACCAGACTCTAACTCTCATGCTAATTTATACATAATTCATATGAGAGTAGTATGGCATTGGTTAGGTAAGGATTACATAGAAACCAAAAAGTTACCCTCACAATGGCAAACCGGCTTTTACCGTTTCTGAAGTTATAAATCAGCCTTACTGTCATTAAAGTGGTTGTGGATGACAAAAAAGTTACTGCTTTAGTTATACTTGATTTTTAAATAGCTTTTGTTAACGTGGTGAATCATAATACCCTTCTGAGTAAACTTATCACCTCATACCAAACTGAGTAACCACGGGATGTGTGATGTCTCCAAAATCCTATGCTTATTCTGGAGAGTAACCCCAAGCGTAAGTAGAAATCTGGAAAACCCTGCCTGCAGTGGAGCAGTGGCATGACGATGTTAAAGGAAGTTCATGTGTTGCATGTTGTGAGAGGATAAGTACCCAGAGAGCGAGTCTCAGGAATTCTATGTAATGCATTACGTAAGCAGTGCAGTAGTTCACAGCCATGATTCATAATCACAGTATCTTCCTTTCTGTAAATCCATACACAAAAATCAAATTTATCTTAAGTTTCTTCCACTCCCACACACTTAAAAATCGCGCCAGAATTCCCGGCCTCTGGAGCTGGAGGTGTACCTGAAGTTATTTCTCTTTCAATTTTCAGTGAGAAAAATGTCACCCAAACTAATTTTTTTTTTCTTAGTTCCCACCGTGATGTAACATTTCAGATCTTTTCAAAAATATAACAAATTCACTTATCAGGGCGGCGCGGCGTGCATAAATCTCAATTACCAAAACCAACGCCTCTGCAGCTGTGGCCCGTGTAGCTGGAGCTGGAGCTGGAGGAAAAGCCAACTGGCCAAGTGATATTATTTTTAGAGCAGATGTGAACAAATGGCATCAAGGGCAAAATCTCTCGACATTATCCATCGTTAGGCCGAAATCATTCAACGGCGTGCACCGGTAACGGTAAACAAACGTTATCGCTGTCTGAAAATTGATGAAGAATAAATATCCGCTGCTAGCAGCGAGGACAAGTTCCATTTACGGGGCTCGGGTCGGTGTAATTCGAAAAGCACAGGCACAGCAGCGGCTAAATCCAGTGGGCGAGAAATGAATCAATTCGATCGACATGCTCTGCAGCCAATGCAAATGTCAAGGAAACACACCCCGCCGGAGCCGGAGGAAGGAAATTTGTGCATTTTTAATAATTCCGCCCTTTCCCAGAATCTTATCACCCGCTTCCGAGTTGTGCACTTCCTCCACTTATCGAGCTTTCTCTGTATTTCCCTTAACCATATGGTTCGCCAGCAACCAACTACCCAAAACCGTACCCATCATCCCACCCCGAATGTAATCCATAATGAACAAAACGGACCTCGGCAACGGTACAGAGAGAAAATCGATTTTTTCTACCCTTGGAGCCGCAGCCTTGTCTGCTGGCACCACCGGTGCAAATGACAGATGTCATGAAATTCCCACAAACCTTTCGTTAATTTACTGACTGAAATCAACAGAGGAGTCTAACTTACCACGGAGCTAGCGGTTCAATGATCCTTTTGTATCCAAAGACGGAGAAATTCGCCGGTGAAGATTGCAACAAATTCGAACACTTCTCGCCCACTTGAGAGGTAAGCAAAGCACTTTTCTTGTATGAGATTTTCGGATTTTGTACCAATTTCACACAAATCAATCGCTAACCAAACAAACCACACAATTCGTCACAGGACAGGAATACAATCGATATTCGGCCGTTTTACGTTTTTTTCCGGTCACTCTAGCCTAGCGCCAGAGGAAATTTGATTCCGCTGCGAAGCGAACGAAAATGAGAAACACACACACGACTCGCACTGAGGTCTAGAACGAACTGACGGCTTCTGCACCGAAATATCTACCAACCAAGATAAAATTCTTCCTCAGCTGAGGAGGTTTAGTACATAGTTTAGTACAACATTACTTCCGACATGGTTTGAAATTGCATGACTTCTTTGAGGGTTTTATGTTCGATCGGGTTTGATTCTGACTGAATATTCTGACTTCACTGGTGATTGCGAACCTCTTGGAGCACTACTTTAAAATGTAAAATCTTGAAAGGCTGTATATTCCTATTCCATATCCATATTCCGCGCAATGCGCAGGCAAGGCAAGTGCGATATGGAATGGAATGGAAGACAAGGGAAAATTGCAAGCATTGCCAAGTGAGCACGTAATGTATGTACGTTTTTAATGGAATGTCAAAGGATATGGAGAGCAAAAGAATTAAAGACAAACAAAATAATTTCTGGTCTTAACTACAGATTCAAAGTACATTTTAGTCAAATTACAAGTGATGGTAAATTATTTTTAACGATTCTAAGTATTAACACGAAAAAAAACGAACGTGTGGGACTGGAATCGGATCAACGACTTCCTGTTTTCCGATCAGGCGGTCCTTTCTGGTACCAATTTAACCTACGTGGCGATTTTTTAGTGTTTTACCGGGAACAAGTGCAATAAAAATATTTGTTGTCAATAATCTATGTAAAGGATACAAGGTAATACGCAATTCTCCGATCTTCTGCTTAAACTACGATCAGTCGTGAAGACTGTTGAAAATTTAACTGTCAAAATATTGTACATCCCCCTCCCCGCTGTATCCACCCCTGCGACTTATTCCTCTTCCCTAAGATAAAGGGTCAGCTCAAAGGAACCCATTTTAGGGTGTTAGAAGACATTCAAGCGATCATGATACGTGTTCTCAAGGACCTAATTTTGGAGGATTTCTGGAACTGTTTTTCGAGCTGGGAGAAACGTTGGAATCGTTATGTTGAGTTGGGTGGGAGCCTACTGTGGAGGGTATATAATAGTTATTTAATTGTACAACTCAATATACGCGCAATAAAAAAAAACTCGTTATTTGCCAAATAACATATTGCAAGAATAATGTAATAAAACTAACAAAATTTGTACGAAGTGCTGAAAGTATACTAGCGAAAAATGTATAATGGAGAAATCTATAATCTTCAAAAAGTGCCATGAACAAAAATTAGATATCTATCAATCTATCTATCCAGCTGTTATCCAGAAATGAGGGGCTATAGAATGCTACACACGCGCTCTGCTCGTTAAAAAAAGATTTAATATTTAAAAGGATTTAGAATTAAAAGGATTTAGTACAATTAAAATCAACAATTTAGTAAATTTAAATTTCAAAGAGATTGAAAAATATTTTTTGTTTTTAGATAATATAATTGCTTGACTCATATTACGAAGTGATTTCATTCATCGAAAACTGCCTAACCCTAATTTAAATTGAGAAGTGATTAAAATGTTCTTTCTGAGCGAATCGGAAATCGTAAATTAGTGATAATTGCTCTCATTTTCATGGCAGTTGGGTGATATTACTCATATTTGACTAGTCGAGCAGAACTTTCGTTTTATCAGCAGAATTGCATTTTTTAAAAGTCATCATAAAATGAATTTATACTAATAGGTTATTGTTTATGTCCTTTTTGATAATTTAGACGTTAAACGTGTTTTAAAATGGATGTTTTGTCACCTATTCACCTATGTTTATATTTTTATCTTTTTTCATGGCAGATTTTAGTTGGAAAAATTTATAAAATTAATAGAAAATAAGAAATAATATAATCTTTTGAACACAAGATCCTGGGCGTTGGAGGTGATTGGAAGTTCTCTTCATTATTTGTTAAATTTCGTGTACTTGTTTGAATGAATCAGTTTGCTGCCTCTCATAAAAATTCTACTGATGTTAATCATGCACGTCCAATCAGGTCGAGAAGTTAAATTCGTTGACTTAATAATGGAGAAAGCAGTCGAGCTTTCATACCCATCAATAAACAAAGGTTGAACCTCTAGGCCTTTTCCAATATTCTGTGGGGTTCCATAAGGGTCGATTCTCTGACCACTATTGTTTAGCATTTTTATTAATTATCACTTGACAGTTACGAAGAATGTAAGGATTCACATTTATGCTGGTCATATACAGATTTTTATAAGCCTTGTAGAAGAGAGCTTTACACGTGTCAATGAGGATCACAACAGAATTCAAAATTGGTCTATAATTAATCACGTGCGATTAAATTCGACGATATCTTGTTATAAGTAACAGCCATGTTGATAAAGTTAGCTTTCGCATCATTACTTTTAAAATAACTTTAATTTAATCGTTTTTTTTTATGTTATTACAAATATCACTGAAAAAAATATACAACAATTTACAACTAATATTATGGCTACTAATAATTTAACATTAATCATTACAATTCAATTTTTCATCAATACCACAATTTCCAGCTAATTTCGCCTCATAAAACTGAATACGATTCGTGGCTACAACGACCAAATAATGTTTCAAGCATGTGCTGTTCAAGTTGTCGTCTTCTGGCAGTGAAGCAGACGTTAAAATTGTGATAGGCCTTGGATTTTTAAATTTTAAAATTTCAGTAAATCCTTCAACACCTCTGTAGCTGAAGACTCTAACCAAATAGGTATCTTCAACAAATGCCAATATAGTTTCATCGCGGATATGAAGTGCAGTAAGACTTCGAGGCTTGAAGGTAGATATCGTTTGGAAAAGATGTCCTTCTTCAATATCAAAATACAATTTGACGGTGTCATGCTGTCCTGCAATTAAATGAACCTTGGAGTGTGTAACTGCTATTAATTTCTTGCGATTTTTTACTGATCCCACTTTTAGTGCAAGGATTTCACCTGAAGATTTGCTTGGAAGGAATTCATTGTATGCTACTAAAAGGTCACTGTCTGGTATTTCATAAGCAATAATTGGTTCGTCCATGTAATCCGGGATGAATGGATCTTCAGAAGACACATTGAGTGTAGATAGAGGGGAGTCAGTGTCTCTGCTTTTGGTGAGATCTTTGGCATTGCCCTGTTCTTCTTTGCCTTGATTAATATTCACAGTAGCATTTTCTTCATTGGTTTTAATTACTTTATCCAAAATCTCTATCTCATTTTTTAATTTTGATATTATCGATGAGATCTGCTTCTTTGCAGTCGTAGTTTGATTATTATCCTTTAAAGAACTTCCCAGGAGATCGTCTCTTCTCCTTATTAAATTATTAAATATATTAATAATGCCGCTGTTTAAAATTGTTAAAATCCCCTCAAAAGTGATGGGACTTTCGAAACCCACTATCTCTTTGTCTTCTTTATTAGGAGCATATCGAAGACTTTCATAACTTGTAATGAACACTGAAGCGTTTAACAATTTCTTGGCTGAATTTAAAGTGGATTTTTCGAGACTAATTGAGGGAATTGCAATTGTATTAAATTCGGACAGAACTTTTGTACTTTCTTTAGAGGAATTTTGGCTTGTAGCATTTTCGAACAATTCATTCAGTTTTTCCATGAAATATTTATAATCTTCACTTGATAATTCCATCACTGAATCAGGTTCAGATTTGATTCCACTTGTTAGCTCATCAATGAGGTGTACGAGAATGTTTTTAACACTTTTTGCTAGTTCAGAATTATTTTGAGGAACT
The DNA here is from genome assembly GCA_006980735.1 of Dasypogon diadema. Classification (NCBI taxonomy): domain Eukaryota; kingdom Metazoa; phylum Arthropoda; class Insecta; order Diptera; family Asilidae; genus Dasypogon; species Dasypogon diadema. Next base: position 6,987 of record QYTT01081522.1, read on the forward strand.
ATTTGGGTTTCATTAACACTGGAAGAACTGTTGAAGTATTTTGCACTCTTATATCCAAAAACGTTATCTTCCTTTACTCCAGATATAAATGTGGTATCTAAGCTGTTTAGTTCTTTCTCTAAATTCTCCACAATTGATGCTATTTTACCTCTAGCGAGATCATGATAATCAGAAATATTGTCAGTTTGGTTGCTTAGAGGGTGACCTAGAAAATCATCCTTTCTTCTTAATGCAATATTGATGAGATCAATGAAACCACCATTTAAAATTGTTAATATACCTTCAAAAGTAATCGGACTCTCAAATCCCACTACTTCAGCTTCTTTAAGTAGCCCATGATGTTTATGGCTCTCATAGTCAGTTATTATCAATGACACATTTAACAATTTAACAGCTGCATCTGCAATAGAGCTTTGAACATCTGTAACGGATATATTTGACAAATCCCCAATCAATCCTGATAACGTAATATTTTTCTCAATCGCTTGATTAATAAGTTCTTTCAACATGGCGGCGCTTGACATTTTCGAATTATTTTTGGACTGTATTCCTTCCTTCAGATAAATAATGAGCTCATTGAGAATGTTTTTAATATAATCAACCGGAAGTGATTTATTTTGTGAATCCTTTGCATTTTCGTATGAATTCGTCAGATCGGTCAGGATCCTTAATTCATTTTCTATATTTTGAACAATTGATGCCATTTTCTTGTGTAAAAGATTTAATTGTTCTGATGCAACCACATTTTCGGTTCTAGAAAGGTTTCCAGACCTTGTTGAAATATTATATACGTCTCTAAAGCCAACAGCCAAAGTAGTTAAAATGCTTTCAAAATTAACTAACTTTGATTTATTCAGTACTTCAGAGGTTTCTTCTTTAGTACTATTCCTTTCACGTGTATTATACATTCTGTTTGCAATATCTTGAATATCTTTTACTTTAACTAGAGCAGTTAGTAATATTTTTGCCATTTTAAACCCAGAAACTGTGGACTCATCAGTAAAACTGTAGTTATGAAGGAAATTCATAGATGTATTTGAAAATTCTTCCAAGGAGGTGTTAGCGAAAGAATTTTGAAATATTTTTATCATGTCTTTTAAATCATCACTGTTCACTTTTTCCTCTGGATTTCCCGGAAACTCAAGCTCTTTGTGCAGATCATTGATCAAGTGCATAAGAATATCTTTAACACTATCTATCAGTTTCATTCTTTCTCGGGGAATATCCTTGAATGCCTTTTGTTCGCTTCTGAGAGCAAAAATACTTTCTGGTACCAATTTTTCCTGTCCTATAGAATCAGGAACAGAGTTTTCCATAAGTTTCGTGGTAAGAAAGCGCTTTCTACGAGCTTTACTAGACGCTTTATTGTTGATCATCAAAAGATTCTGACCATCACTCAAAGCAATACCCATTCCAGCATTATAAGGCAAAAATCTATAATCATTCCTATCACGTACCGGTAAATTCCATGAGCTCGTATTTTTTGTTTTTAGGTTCACTTCCACAATCAAATTATTTTTTTCATCAATACCATAAAATCTTTCAGAATGTTCCGGTGAATAGTGAATGGCATCATAAGTGCGATCATCAAACTTACTAATTAGATTCACCTCGTCTAAATCAAAATACCATACATTTGTACCGAAAATATTGCAATCATGACTATTATTTTCTGTACTGGTGACTATATAAATTCCTCCTTGCACTGCAGGAACAGCTACAATCTCTTTAATTACTCCCGACTCCATACCATTTATTTTCACAAATTTTCCCTGATCCCAGCGGTAAATATTGGAATAACAATATACATTTGTTAAAAGATAGATGTCAGGGTCATCCATGAAAAATATTAACCGATTCACAGGCCCATCTTCAAGAATTTTGAAGGACTTATCGAAATATTTAAAGAAATATACTCTCTGCTGAGTTTTCTTTACTAAGTTTTGTGTTTTAAGGCATATTTTCCCCTTTTCAATATCGAGTTGTTTGAAAAATGCTACCTTTTCGGGACTTAGTGTATTAATCTGACTTTGGAAATCAACCATAGAAACTCCATTTACAAGTCCTTTCCCATCGATATCTTCTTTCACATTCATGTATTCTACTGTCCAGTTTCCAGTGATGGTTTGTGTATCTCGGTCGTTAATCCATAAACTATTCTGATACCATGCGGAGAAATTAATTCCAGATATTAAATCATTAGTAACTACATTTTTTGCAATCACGCTCTTAAAAGACAAGGGTGATATTAATTGAATGTCGCTTGCTAAATGCGCAACACTTGTAAGGTCTTTTCCTTTAACGCAACTGAGGATATTTAAATTGTGAAGAACACGTGTAAAGTGCATTATGCTGGGCGCTGTGATGTGTTGATTGCCACTTACCTGAAAATTAAGGATAATTTTAACTAAAACGACCTTTAAAGTTTTGTTGCTAGTAACAACACACAAGATTTATATATGGGCAAAACCAAGACGGAAATACATATGTCCTTCTTGTCTTTAGTACAGTATTATCAGTTTATTACTTACCATTATAGTGTTTTCCTTTTCAAACATTATGTCGACACCATTTATTCCATTCTCGACTTCCAGAGAGTTATCCAAGTAGAGATCCGAAAAGTAAAAATGTCCCGAAAGATTTTGTGGGATATGGAGCGAAATAATACTAGATGTAAGTTTCTCGTTAACGTACAAAACATTTAAAGAGTTAAAGTTAAGTGTTCCGGGTGAAAAATGAATCTCCGCTAAAAAATAAATAAATCTTATATGTTCATTTTAATAGTAAAATAGTCACCGTGAATATCTGCAGGGAGATCAGTTCTCAATCCATTTTCGATCCATTCTTGAATACTACATCCCATGAGATTGGAAGTGTGGAGGGCATCACGAACGTAAACTGATAGTGCATCCACAGGCTGAAGAAAGATTACTGGAGTTTCAATCACGGTTTCATTAAGTTTATTAATGAACACGAAATTTTCAAAGAATGAATTCAGATCAAATCCATTCAAGGTGTCGATT
>QYTT01081522.1:10029-25177 GCA_006980735.1 Dasypogon diadema
TCTGCTGAGTTTTCTTTACTAAGTTTTGTGTTTTAAGGCATATTTTCCCCTTTTCAATATCGAGTTGTTTGAAAAATGCTACCTTTTCGGGACTTAGTGTATTAATCTGACTTTGGAAATCAACCATAGAAACTCCATTTACAAGTCCTTTCCCATCAATATCTTCTTTCACATTCATGTATTCTACTGTCCAGTTTCCAGTGATGGTTTGTGTGTTTCTGTCGTTAATCCATAAACTATTCTGATACCATCCGGAGAAATCAATTCCAGATATTAAATCATTAGTAACTACATTTTTTGCAATCATGTTTTTAAAAGACAAGGGTGATATTAATTGAATATCGCTTGCTAAATGCGCAACATTTGTAAGGTCTTTTCCTTTAACACAACTGAGGATATTTAAATTGTGTAGAACACGTGTAAAGTACATTGTGCTGGGTGCTGTGATGTGTTGATTGCCATTTACCTGAAAATTAAGGTTAATTTTAGTATTTGACTAAAACGACCTTTAAAGTTTTATTTGCTGGTAAGAGTACAGAAGATTTATAATCGTATAAAGTGCACACACAGGCACAACACACACAGGTGGATGATCTCAACAAGGTAGGAGGTACGCATAATCTCCTGTCTGAAGTGAGGCATTACCAAATTTCTGAAAATCAGCGGTCCCAATATAGAGTCCTGAGGGACACCTTTCGTCAAAGGTAACACAGAAAAGAAACTGCTATTGATCTTGACTCACTGACTTCGTTCTGATAAAAAATTATCGATTAGGATGTTGGTTAAGAGTCAACAAATTATTACTCTCGAGGTAAAGAAGTAATTGTTGATACATCAATTTCTCCAATAATTTTGATAGAAAGCACAATATACAACAATCTTAGAAAGAAGTGGTAAAGAAGTTGAAGTAAAGCATCAATTGAAAATGTAAAGAATTTAGAGGCCTTCCCAAAGGGAGTCCAATTTAGCGTAAAGCCCCAGGGTTTTCTGCCCTGCCTTAAGAAAACAAACGGGCAAAACTAAGACGGAAATATGTCCTTCTTGTCTTTAGTACAGTATTATCAGTTTATTACTTACCATTATAGTGTTTTCCTTTTCAAACATTATGTCAACACCATTTATTCCATTCTCGACTTCCAGAGAGTTATCCAAGTAGAGATCCGAAAAGTAAAAATGTCCCGAAAGATTTTGTGGGATATGGAGCGAAATAATACTAGATGTAAGTTTCTCGTTAACGTACAAAACATTTAAAGAGTTAAAGTTAAGTGTTCCGGGTGAAAAATGAATCTCCGCTAAAAAATAAATAAATCTTATATGTTCATTTTAATAGTAAAATAGTCACCGTGAATATCTGCAGGGAGATCAGTTCTCAATCCATTTTCGATCCATTCTTGAATACTACATCCCATGAGATTGGAAGTGTGGAGGGCATCACGAACGTAAACTGATAGTGCATCCACAGGCTGAAGAAAGATTACTGGAGTTTCAATCACGGTTTCATTAAGTTTATTAATGAACACGAAATTTTCAAAGAATGAATTCAGATCAAATCCATTCAAGGTGTCGATTGCCAATCCATTTTTAAAGTTTAGTGTATTCTTGAACAGTTTTGTTCCAGTCAATTTAATTGCACCGCTCTTGTAGACAAATTTACTGAATAATTCATCAAGATTTTCTATATCGCCAATACTTCCATAAACGTGAATATCTTCAATAACTGGTTGACCTTTAAACAGCACTTCACCTCTAATAACGAACGTTTGAAATTCTTCACTGTATCCCACTGAATCCAATAATTCGTTAACATCGTAGTCGTTAAGATAGTAACTCAATTGCAAATTTTCAAGCATCAAGCTTCCTCCAATTTCGACAGATCCTTTGAATATGGCGTTGTTCTTCGTGACTAACTCAGTTACGGGGATATTGTTCAATTCAAACATTCTTATATCTTTTAAAACGTGGATTTGTGACGTAAACTTTTTCACTTGGGATATCATAACTACTTCATCAGTTTTGAAAACGAGATCATCAAGAAACTCTTGAAATTTTTCATTATTAATGTATCCTTCCATTATCAAATCCCCGTCTAGGACAACTGCGTCCAGAAACTTAAGCTCATTCCGAATAAAATTTGGACGATTCAACCAGATAACATTGTTTTGTATTTCTGTGTCGAAGTGCAGACCGTTAAAGACATTAGTGGTGATATCCCCGATGATATGCAAATTTCTCACTTTCATCCGGCCACTTTGAATCATCAGAGCAGGATTGTCCATTTGTTCAATCAATGACAAAAAAGAATCTGCCAATAAATCATTTAATACCTGTACATGGGCGTTGTTCCCAATTGTAAGATCATTTACGACCACATTGGTTGCAATATTCTGGTTTAGGGTTAAGCTCAATCTTTTTTTATCGAACTCAATCAGATCCACACCATTTAACACTGTCGAACCTGTGATATCACAATTTGATGTGATACTATCTGCAACAAGATGACTGAAACTTACGTAATCCATGTCCAGATTATCGAATATAGTTCTAAAATTGTTCACAGATTCTTTATTTAAAAACCCGGACACCAACACATCAACTGTTCGAATAGAATCATAATCTTCAAAAATTAGTTCAATGTTAGTTTCTTCACCCCCATATAATTTGACCGAGTTTTCATTAAGGTCCGTAATATTGACGGAATCAAAAAGTCCTTGTAACTCCAAAAAGTTGAATTTGATCTTCCCCGCGATAAAAGCAATATCCAAGTCTTGCTCTGTATTTGTGGTAACAAATTCATCCAGGTGAATGTTGTTAATCTTTTCGTCTTTAATTATAACTTCCTGTTCGAATATCGCCGTTTTAATTAATTTGGAAGAGGTGATAGACAGCTGTTTGTCCTCCACGTGAACTACATCAGTAAAGATCGCATCCAAATTTATATTGTTATTTAGTTGACTAACAAAAACTGGGCCATTCACTTCCAAATGCTCGAACTCACAATTTGAATCGATTTCGTTTGATTGCAACAGATTTGGATTTGGTTGAAAATGATCTAAACCTGTACCCGAAATCTGTCCAAATACCTGGAAAGGTATTTTATCAGAAAATAATAATAATAAAACAAAAATATTTCTAATTATTTACTAAGACGACTTTTGGCAACGGGACGAAAAAGACCCCACAAAAAACTAAAAGTACAAAACTTACCTCTAACATTTCCGTAACTTCAATATCACTAAAAATTGTAACGCCTGGGATTCGTTGATCCCCTGACAAAGTAATGATATTATTTGTATAAATTCCATTAATATCTCCTTCAATGTGTATTATGCTTGCAGCTGTGCATGAAGAATTTTAGAATTTTCCCAACAAAAAAAATATTTCCAGAATCAACTTACCCAGTACATTATGAAACACCTTTCTAGCACGAACAACACTAGATTCTGGACCACTGGATAGTAAGTAATCATCAGGGAAGTTAAGAGTATTGAGTTTGTTGATATGGATTACATCTTCCGCAATAACTTCCTACAAAAAGTTTTTTTAATATAATATTTTACACAAATATATGACTTTACCCCATCGACTACTAGTTCTTCAAGATCATCTGGCATATTTACCAGAACAACATCTAATATGATATCTCTCCAAGGAATGTTATTGATTGTTTCAAATATCAAATCTCCATCAATATCAAGAGCATCAACAGTCAAAGTACGGTCATCAAAAGCACTTTTGTATTTTCCGGACAAAGTTGAATTGTTTATTATCAGGTCTCCTTCAATTACTATGGTTCCATTGTATATAAGACTATTATTTTTTATAAAGGAAACATCCTCCACAGGAATCCCATTTATTTGCTTAATTACTAGATTCTCGGTTGCAATGTTGTCTACTTCCAGAACATCTAGTGTAGTACTTCTCCTTTCACGAACTTTCCGACTATCATTATTTATCGCCCTATTTGTATCTGGAATATTTGGATTAATATCATCGAATGTTAATACATCTTCTAACAATCGCATCTCCTTTTCACTGTCCTCAAGCAAATCAAGAATCTCCGTAATATTAACATTTGTATCATTTTCAATCTGCTCAAGACCGTTAATAAAAATATGATCAATATCTCCTTCATTTAACGTAATCTCGGAGCATTCTAAGTATTCAATAACCAAGCGAGATTGCCAATCCTGTTCCTTGACGTATTTTTGGGCTTCAGAAATAATATATTTCTGTTCTTGCACAAATGTCTTCAGGATCTCAAAAGAATGCTCCAACTCTTGATCTGAATTATTATCTATTAATTCTATGTTGATTTTAAATAGGCCTGATGGACCAACTATTCTTGGTACAAGTACAGATATATCACCATCAATAGATATTACAGCGGCTCCCTTCATACCATCATCTCTCTCTATGTCTATCATGCAACTTGCACCAAATTGATAAGTGAAATTTCCTAATTTACAAGGAACCGATAGACTTGTCTGGAAGGTCTCACCATCCCATATTAAATTCTCTACAACAGTATTGAAATGCGTTTCATAATTAATTCTGTGTTGTACGAATAAAATCAAATCATCCCGATATGTCCTGGCTGCCACTGGTAAAAAACGTTCAACATATTGAAAACTTTGACCAAAAATTGTTTGTGGAAAAAATTCCCCTCGATGATATCTAAGGATTTTTGGATGAGAGCCACTTATTGCCAAATATGAAAATCCACCCATTTGAAATCCTGATATTGACTCAACACCCTCTGATTCGACGAGAAATACATTTTTGAATAACACATTATCATGGGGGTTGGGCGTGTAAGTAAATATGATTGTGGCGTTTATTTGAGGTACGGCCAAAATGATGTCACGACCAGTATCAAGGAAAACTATTTCCGAGCAAGTGAATTCTAGAGGGATGATTTGATTTAACCAAAAATCGTTCGTTATCATATCAAACTGATAGATATTGATGGAAGGAAATCCAGTATCACTCAAGGAATTTGTAAGAGCAGCAATGAAGTGCTTCTCATTTGTTTTATAGTATTTGATCCCCGTAATTCGACGCCCAATATTCCACTCAATTTTCACAGAAAAAGTATTTACGTCAATACAAGCAACTTGCTCCTGAAACGCAATAATAACAAATTCTTCTGCGTGTTTTGATGTACTGTTCCACTGTACAAAAATCTCAAAATCAATGATGGTCTTATTCATATCAAGCGTTTTAATATGCTTAAAGTCTTCCACACTGCAGGACTTGGACACAAAGATTAACTTGGAATCCATAACACCAACAAGTAGAACCCTCTGCTGATTATTATCTGAGACTTTCCACATGCTAACCCCCTCGCCAAAATCGAATTTGAAATTCTCTTCAATAGATTTTAGATTTAAGCTTTCACTTCTTCGGTATCTCAAGTCAATATCGAACACGGATTCAGTAGGAGATTGATCCATATCATCCTCATCTTCACTCATTTCTTTAACAACCTGACTATCAACAATATTGGGCACTACTTCTGGTGTCGAATGCTCCTGACTGTTGCTACTGCCCGCATCAATAGTACCGGTAGTATTTGCATTTGTATCGTTCTCATCAGATATACTAGAGTTAGAACCAAGTAAATTAGACCAAAATTGCCTTAGACGAAATTTGTGTTTATAGTATTCATCAACTTCTTGAATAACTTCATTGTCTCCAGGAAAACCGATGACATGCGTGTGCTTCTTCACTGCCTCTTGAATTTCTCCTCGGATTAAATCTGTTTCCTTCAGGGTTTCGGCAGTGACCTTAACACCTGTAAACAACTTTTCTTTTGGTTTATTGTCCGTCCAATCCGGTTGAACAACTGGACCCTAAATAAATTAATTACAATTTGCCGAAATCTTCAATCTTCAGATGATTTTATCACCTTTGCCACTTGTTGTTCACTTTCATTTTTCCCTGATGCTTTCACGTCAGTCGAGCCACTTTTTGCAGGCACCTTTGGCAGGTTCGTTTCATTTTGTTCATGTTGCAAATCCACTGGAAGGTGTATGCTCTAAAGATATTCAATTAATGTAGGTTTTTTTTCTTGACAAAATAACAAAAAATGAAAGTACTTTTTCATTCTTGCCTTTCCCAGAAATATCATTTGCAATTGATACGTTTCCTGATAAGATTTTTGAATTTTCATTGTAAATGCTCTGATAATGGAAAGCAAACCACAAAAAAACCACTGGATAAAAAATAATTCCTCGACTATACTACATATCTCACCTCATTGTGATTAAGGCTCTTATTCGTTTCACGCACCGAGGTACCAGGTTTTAAAACTGGTTCAGACTTTTTATCCGCAGTAAGGGTTTCAGTGGAGTTGCTCTCTTTGGTACTATTCAACCCTTTTGTGTTGCTTGGTATCAAGTCCTTCAGAAACAAAACAGGAAAGTAAAATTTATGGAATATTTAAAAGTCCAAAGTTAAAAATATATTTATAGCCGGGTGTTTCTAGTGTATATGGTGGAATACAGGGACACTAAAACCCTACGCATTAAGTATTGATCGAGTGAGCCGCGTATGTAAAATATGGTCGCACCTTCTAACGCCAAATACGAAACTAGTGCAATCTTCAAACGCTATTCTTATCCTTATGGTACAGAACAAGTCCAGATGTGAGAACAGCAGGCTACCGTCAAGTAGAAGCAAAAACTTTACAAGCAGCAAACGAGTGCTTAACGGTAAAACTACATGGGATAGCCAAAGCCGTCGCAAGCCACCATAAATTCTATTTACTATATAATTTATATGATCACAGCAATTTATGCTCGAATTCACAAAAATTCTTGACTTGATCCACAAAAGACAACAGAATTATTCAGAAGCACAAGCGAAAAGTGGGATGTGTTGAAAAATTAAAAGATAAAATAAAAAATAGCCCAAAGGCGCAGCATTCCCCAAATCGAACTTCAGATGTTAACACATAAAATAAAGAGCAAAAGGCCCAGAATTAATCCCTGAGAAACACCGTAAATAAAAAATAGAAAATAAGTAGCGTTTTTTAAACGAAGCCCACATTGCTTCCTTAATTCTTAAAAAAAAGGTTTCATTTTGCAAAAATTTATGGAATTGAACTATTCCACGTAAAAAAACAACTAATATTTTGGACACACACAATTTCACTCACTTCATTATTCCTTTCAGACGGCTGTTCTGATCTTACAATAAAACTTCCCTTCACGACAGCAGATTTTATTTCTTGTCGTATTTTTTCGACTTCCTTTAGCTTTAGAGGGTTCACTTCCACTTTTTCTGGGACATTGAATAAGTTTTTATCCTTAATTACATTTGGCTGGATAATCTGTGCCTGAAATTTGAAGAAATACGGAGTGCATTTAATCTAATCTAATAGGAAACACACATGGATAAAAAATAATTTCGCAGTCCTCAGATATAGCAAAAATTTTGAATTAATTCGCACATGGCATGTACAACAGTGATCTTACCTCCGTAAAAAGATTTGGATTAACGAAAAACAAAACAAGGGAACACAATAAAGCCGTTTTCAACCACATTATTTTTATCACAAGCAAAACTAGTTAATAGGCATTTAAAATCAGGGGAAAATCTGACAACAAAACCTAACAGCACATAACGAAGAAGCTGGTGGACAGCAATGTAGACTCTTACGTAGTAAAAGCAGACTGCAAAGAATCCAAAAATGAACACAGCGTCTATAACCAGCAATACTACAATCCTGCATGGCCTATTGCTCCACATAACAAAGCACTTTTTGAAAAACTTTCCAAAATTTCGACACTGCTCTTACTTATATTAAATTCGTTCATTTTTTTTCTTTGTTTTACTGTGGCTTATTACAGTGTCTTTGCAAGTGTACTGTGAAAGTTATAGGATTCTAATAATAGTCACCAGAGAATAGTTTTCGTTTCTTATTTTATTTTTCACATTTTTGAAAAAGTAAATCACTGATTCCGAATTAAAAGAAATACTGTTTTTAATAACCCTTCTGTAGACCTTTTTATTTTTTACATAAAATAAAATCATTAGGTATTAATTATTATGTTTAAGTTATATTTTAATAAATTATTAATTAAGCTTACGAGTAGGTTTTTTCAGAAAAATCAAACTAACAACATACCTACTCCTAATTTTTATTTCTTTTCGAATAAATTTATTAATAAAGTGGTCTGTAATTTGATCTCTTCTAGATTACATTTGACGGCAGGTGTACCTGAGAGATCTATATTGGGACCTCTTGTACTGTACATTTATTAAGGATTTACTAAATGCCGTCTCTGACTATTCAGTTCACAATTTCACATGCATGCTGACTTCGTATAAATTTATTTCTTTTCAAGATCGTGTCAGTACTTTAGTAATGTAAGCGTTAAGTAGAAAGCGGTATGATAGAAGCGTTTGCTGCGTCGGCGTAATATTCGCTTAAACTAGTGGGGCGGCAAAATGCGACTGTTCCCATCGTCCTACCGCTCGTATCACCAGGCTTCCGTTCACAAATCCAGATTTTTTTTTTACGAACTGTGCATATCACTTGTGTTAGCATCAATACGTTTTTTTTATGGCTTGCACACAGTTCGTATCGCTCGTATCGCTTATTCCAACGCTTCAGCCGCAGTGTTGTGAATAACATTATCCATTCACATTCCACATTCAACTTTTTCAATTCCGAATCAGAATTATTGAATCATTATTCCAGATAATGATGAATGGAATTGCAATTCCTCGTAAATTCGACAGACATTGCTAACAAAATTGAAATGTAATTGAGAAAGAATTACCCAGGAATTACAAGGTAATTTTAATTCCTTTTCAATTACCTTTCTGAAGGAGTTGAAAAGGAATAAGGAAAATTAAAATTAAAAAACGCTCTTTTATCGCTACTTTCAGGGACATTGTTCCAACGAAATTTCTACTGTAATTCCTTGTAGATCAAATCCTGCACGTAATACCTGTACATCGATCAGTCTTCATCCCTTCACCTTTGAGTCTCGATTAAGCAGAATAGTAAAATTCAGCGAATCTTTCTTAAGTAGAGCAATGTTCAAGCTGAATGTACATCGACATATTCAATCGACATCCTAATTCCATACTTCCTACTTTGCCTTTCGCCAAGGCTGTACTATAGCATCATAGAGTATTCCCTGAGCTTTGGATACACAACGAAAAAAAACAGCAAACACGATTACAAACAAATAATGAAATGCTAATACAAATAAAATCTTTATATAAATTGTATAAAATTTTTTATATAAATTGTGTTAAAAGATAAAAAGACTAAAAGTAAAATATTTCAAAAAAAAATTAGACAAGCAAAAGTAATATTTCCCCAGCCAATTGGAGCTTTAACAAGAAGCCAACATTTTGATTTTTTTAAAAATGGCGAAGTTAAAAATAGCCTAAACGAACGAATAATTTAGTAATTAGGAAGAGAACTCTGCGGGACCACCCGGTAAATTCGCACACTCCTACAAAAAAAAGAAAGAAAAAAACAATTAGGATTAATCACAAGTAACCGAACGTTTCTATAATTAGAACAGTTTAAAATTGTGAAAAATTCGTTTTTTATTTCTTTTTATGTAGATCGGCACTTTATCAAAAACTTTATAATAATAATTGTTTTGAAAATAATATTATAATCTTTTTACTTTAACTTCCCTACATTTTACTGATTACCATGCATAAGTTTAGCTTGCCAAAAAATGCACTAATTTTTTTTAATTTAATAATTGTAATAGTTACCGTATCTGTATTTATTTATTTTTTTTTACTTTTCTATTTCTTTAAACCTCAAATGTACCTCAAACGTGCACCGAAAGAAGTTAGTAAACGTTATCTAAGTACAAAATCATAATTCCATTCAAAAGAATTAATAACTTGCGTCAGCTCAACCTTGGGTACCAAGAATTACAAACTAAACATTTGTATATAAATGATATGTAAACTCTTTTATATGTAAACTTCCTTATGTCGCCAGCTAAGGAAATAAAGAGATCAAATGTAGAAAAATCTATAATTTCAGGGGCAGTGCTGTTAAAATGGAAGCAAAAATATAGTCATAGTAGCAAATTTAATGTTACTATACAGACTAACTGGTTCCTAAACACAAACATCTCAGTAGTTAATCATAAGGAAAATATAAAATACATAATTAATAGCAGTATAAATTCTTACACAATTTACGCATGTATAACACTATATTATGTGAAATTTTCCCAACCTTAAAACTTGGAATTAATCCAAGCTTACAAGCCATTTCTTTACGATTTGCAGCATATCAGTATGAAACCAGTAGATTCATATCTTCGTAACTTTTAAAATTCCAAGGTGACGTCAAACTTTCACTTTCTGCTTTGAATAACGAATAAAGGTGTAAACGAAAATCGATGAGTAAACGTTGATGTAATCTATTGCGATTATGTTTGGATTTTTATTAGCATTGTCGATTTACAACGCGTTAAAATAAATTTACGAGTATTTTTAAAAAATATTCAAATGTCATGATATAATTAAGATAAGTAGATTATCCGGCTTGAACAAATATTTTTAATAATGATATATAATAATATTAATTTAATGGAGAAAAGAAAAATAAATAACAAATTAGTAATAATAGTTATAGGGCTATCCAAATCTTTTATTTTTAATATTTCACTTTTGCGTCCATTCAATTAAATTGAAACAGTATAAAATTTCATATTTCTGCATAACTAATATTTGTAATCATACTTAACAAAATTTAATTTGCAACAATTCCTTTTAACTTTTGGTAGAAAAGAAGCTGCAGAGAACTTTTGCTCTGCAGGCACGCGATCAAAACCAGCATGAGATTTGGTAATTTATTTGGGTATTAGTGGTTGAGGCAATTCTGATGGCGAAAACTGTACGTGTCAAACTACTGAAATTATTGCACAGTAAATTTCGTGCTTTGAAAAATCACAATAAAAATTGTGGATCTATTTACAACATTTTTCAGGTCAAAACAATTACGAATTTCCCTTAAAGATATTTTGTGCCTAAAGTGGGATGTGCACACCATAGGAGTTTCCTATATGAGCTTAGCCAATATCATAATGAATTACAAAAAAAAACATAATTGCACATCTTTTTACGTGATTTAAATTTTTTTGGGTATAAAATGAAATACTTTTTGGGTAGATAGTGATAGGATGTTACAGTTGATTGCCTTTCGTAATATTTTTCGCTTTATACTATAGGAAGACAGATAGATCCACCGGAAAAATTTCAATTTATTTATCACTATGCATTGACGTAAGATAAATTTCTTTTGAAATTTATATAAATTTTCTCAAAGAAATTTTACCCCCTCACAAATGCATATTTTAAGATCACCTTAAATAATCCTTGCGTTTATCCTTTTATTAACATGTATAAAAAAAACTATATTTCGGACATGCAGCTATTATTTTGTACAAAATTATATTATACATTTCAAGTGCAACCATTTCAAAGATATCTAAAACCAAATCTAAACTGAAATCAACTAAATCAAAATCAGGGCCAACCAAATTAAAAACAAAAGGAAACAAACATGCAGAAAAAATCCCAGATGCTTTAGTCTTTTAATCACTTCAAAGTAAACACGAACCATACATAGTTGCGACCCTTAAAGGTTCACGCTAACAACTTCCCGGTATAGTTATTATAAACAATACAACAAATACACAAAAATAATTTTGATAAACTTTTTTTTTATTTTAATGTTTTTCTTATTTTTTTGCAAGTAAATTGTTTGATTTGTAAATTTTCTATTTCCACATCCACACCTTCCAACTCCTCTTCCATTGTCAATATGTATCAGCTGGTACCGGAACGAAGTCGATGGTATCAATAATTTTCCATAAATTTTAAAATTGGGTTTTTTGAGCATTTCTTTAACTTTTCAAAAAATTTCTGTAACAAATTTTGTAGCGATTCCCCAGAACTTAGCCGATAGCGTTAAGAGTTTTCGCGAAACTATTTAATAAATATTATTAAGAAATTTTTTGGAATGTACTATTTTCACTAAAACATAAGACAAAGAAATTTATAGACGTTTTTATTTCCTTTATTTTTAGTAAAAAATGCAACGATACCCACGTTCTTACGATCCTGAGAACAGCAGCTTTACCTAAATAAAATCATTAATATCTGTCCTCCAATCTTAGCAAATATCTTTTCTTATTATATATTATTCTGGTATGTAATTTGCATACCTAGAATTTTATTAAGAATTAAACTAAAAACGAAAGCAATGCCAAAAACTTATGAAATATTTTTATAGGAGTAAGATTTTTTCATCAATATTTTACAACAATTTGCAGTTAATCTTATTAACCTGTTTCCTGCTCTGCCCTAAAACCACACTTAAACTAAGTAAATAATGCACAAATACCAAAAGAAATTAATTCAAATAAATCAGGTAAATTTGTTACATAATATCGGTTAACTAACTTCACCAAATATCCGGATGAATACAGTCTGCGATGAAGTAACTTTCACCTAATGCGAGCATTTCCATGAAAGCCTATCCAGATTACTACATAAGATGCGGTATACCCTGGCATCTTGCTGGCTGCAATATGTACTTCTAAAACATTCAAACTGGTTTTCATATACCATTTACCTCGTTTGGAAAATCCAGACAAATGCTCCACAAACTTAATTGCCTTTCTTCCGACAGTAGTAACTTCCGGATGAAATACTGATTATATTTTTGGTGACCGTAACATTCATTGAGGTGAATGGTAGATTCCAGTGACCAAAAATCAGTGAAAGCCCTTTCTTTAGCACATTACTGCTTACCTGCTACAGTTAATTGTTGCAACAGTAAGTTGCGTAACAGTTACAATTGATTTTAACCGCTCTACTGTTAGCAATTCATTTTTGCAGTATATTTTCCTCATAACTGGTGCAGTGTTCCTCTCAATCTCAGCATAACAATTTCACTTGGGTGCATATAATTGTATGGTACCAAATCAACAGGGGAAACATCTCCTACCAACATCACTCTCTATCCCCACATATGATACGAGTTCCGAACAACCGGAGTAGTTATACCTTTTACGTGACGAACTCAACAGTTGCAATTTTGCTGGATCAATGATAGTACGGAATATTTTGGAAGAGTTGGTCGTTGCGTGCTCGCTCACCAGTTCAGTAATACTTCTGGAAAATTCAAAAAAGTCGGTTACTCAACGGAATCGACTGCAAAAGAAGGCGAGTTGATTACGCACACGTTAATAAAATTGGTTGTGAAGTCGTGCAGTCGCTGCACATAAAGAAAATATTACAACAACCCGGGTAATTCTTCTTAAGACGAATGGGTGAAAGTCGAAGATTTCATGGATAAATTTCCGCGTCTACTAATGGATGCAGGATCTATTGTACAATCATTCTAAAAGATACTGAAAAATACTGAAGAAGAAAAGAATTAAACTAGTGCAAGGTTTTTATTTTCTCATCCCAGTACGAAGTGTGCAGTTCCCATTGTGATAAAAATTTAATTCGAAAAAAAAATTTGAAAGTCGAATTAGACACAGCATCGATAATTTTTGTAGTGAATGGTGAATTATAAAATGTTTATCTTCACTTAACGGCATGCTTTTCTCGAGCTGAAAATTAAGGTGAGCATAGTACATTTTT
The DNA here is from genome assembly GCA_006980735.1 of Dasypogon diadema. Taxonomy (NCBI): domain Eukaryota; kingdom Metazoa; phylum Arthropoda; class Insecta; order Diptera; family Asilidae; genus Dasypogon; species Dasypogon diadema. Next base: position 23,683 of record QYTT01081522.1, read on the forward strand.
GTAGGTCAAAAATGAATTTTCGAACAAAAATGTCGGTATGAAAAATAAATTGCTCTTCTCTCTTTGATACGAAAGACTTAAGCGGCGAACTTTTTTTTAATTAAATTTTAAATATTTCTCCTATAATGTGAATATTTTAAACTGTAAAATAACAAGTAGAATAGTAAAATCAAATACTAATTTTTAGCAGACAATCATTAAACAATCAGAGAAGTTATTAGCAATTCCGTATCGTAACCTTGACTGAAAAAGAAAATGTTAAAGTGGAAAGTGGAATCAGGAAAATGTGTAAAAATGGTGCTAATGCAAATATCGTCTTAAAAAATCGTAATTTATTTCATATCCTTACTGGTTAGAACAAGAAAGAGTGAAATTGTTTGGTACATTCGGAACTGGGTTTAAAAATGACAGTGTTGTGAGGGGGGTCCGTTCTCGAAATTTCCTCAGAATAATATCCATGGAAATAGCGATATAAAATCGACAAATAACTAAACTCGCATCAGTGTTCCAAGGACTTAAGAGTTAATGTTATTATCTTGACGCCAATGATACTGCAAACCTTTCTTTGAATTTTATCTAACGCGGGAAAAATAGTAGGTACATTGCTGTCGTTGTTGAAAAGATGTTTTTTCTTAACGTGATAGTCTGTTGAAGAGCTTTGCCGTGTTACGTATCTTTAGCGAGGTTGACTGCAGTGCGGGATTTTGCATTGCCTTAGAACATAAATTGATCCTTTCAACTTACGCGAAAAAGTTTTCCCGGATTCCTCCAGAAACAACTATCATGAAGGCGCCCGACTCCAATGTGCGTATCTGACAACAACTTTTATTAACAAAAACAAATTTAATATTCTCCTGCGAGTATCCACGCATTCAAATCCCAACAGATCTAATAATTACTCAGTAAATGCATTCTTTCCATTTCTAAAATATATAATATTATATATTCCAGGTGGAAGCGGTTTCGAATTTCTGAAATTCATGAAATTTCGTTGTCTTGGCCGTCTAAAGGGTAGCAAGGTGATGGGGGACTCTGTTGAATTTAACAAAATTTTCGTTGGCCGCATGTTGAGTTGTACCCCCTTCAAACCCAGCAGAATGATATATGTAGTTACCAGCTTTTTTGCAGAACATAGTCCTAATGATGGCTTTTGTTTCATATCTGTTACCAACTGTTAATAATTCGCTACCCTCCATAAAGTTTAAAGCCGTTGGAATAAACATCTCTTGGGTCAATTTCAATGTGGCTTTACATAAAAAATAGTTGCATAACTGCTTTAATTAAAATTTAGAACGATATTTGTAAATCCATTGACTCTGATGTGCTATCCATCCTACTCTTACTGGATTTCTCTAGGCCTTCATTAAGAAGGATCATCTGATTCTTACCAATAAGTTTTTTAAATAATTTCTTTAATATTCTGAACATATAAATTAATCTGGTCCTATCTTCGGGTCATATGCAAATGGTATATGCCAGAGAAACTAATTTCTCC
>QYTT01081522.1:25197-37251 GCA_006980735.1 Dasypogon diadema
TTTTTTCTTAACGTGATAGTCTGTTGAAGAGCTTTGCCGTGTTACGTATCTTTAGCGAGGTTGACTGCAGTGCGGGATTTTGCATTGCCTTAGAACATAAATTGATCCTTTCAACTTACGCGAAAAAGTTTTCCCGGATTCCTCCAGAAACAACTATCATGAAGGCGCCCGACTCCAATGTGCGTATCTGACAACAACTTTTATTAACAAAAACAAATTTAATATTCTTCTGCGAGTATCCACGCATTCGAATCCCAACAGATCTAATAATTACGATGGATTTGGTTTTCTTGGATAATGTCATTGCTATGGAATTACCTCTTCCCGGTTTTAAAATTTTGCCTTGTGAAGCTTGTCACATTTCAACCAAAACGCATAAAAGTATCGAGAGCAATTGTCCATAATTATAATATTATATATTCCAGGTGGAAGTGGTTTTGAATTTCTGAAATTCATGAACCCTTTCGTCGTCTTGGCCGTCCAAAGCATAGCAAGGTGATGGGGGACTTTGTTGAATTTAACAAAATTTTTGTTAGCCGAATGTTGAGTTGTACCCTCTTCAAACCCCGCAGAATAATATATGTAGATACCAGCTTTTTTGCAACACATAGTCCCAACGATGGCTTTTGTTTCATAACTGTTAGGTACCAACCGTTAATAATGCGCTACCCTCCATAAAGTTTAAAGCCATTGGAACAAACATCTCTTGGGTCAATTTCAATGTGGCTTTACGTCAAACATAGCTGCTTAACAGGTTTAATTAAAATTTCGAACGATATTTGTGAAGCCATTGACTCTGATGTGCTATCCATCCTACTCTTACTGGATTTCTCCAGGCCTTCGTTAAGAAGGATCATCTGATTCTTACCAATAAGTTTTTTAAATAATTTCTTTTAATATTCTGAACATATAAATTAATCTGGTCCTATCTTCGGGTCATATGCAAATGGTATATGCCAGAGAAACTAATTTCTCCTTCCTTAGTGTTGACAATGGTGTTCCATAGGTGTCCATAATAGGCCCATTGTTATTTTAATTTTCTCCTTTCCATAAAGAACTGTAACTTTCACATATGTATGCTGATGATGTCTAATTTTTACCAAACCTCTTGATTTAGTGGAAGACGCTGTCTATAGAGTTAAAGAACATATATCATTAATTACTGGGTGGGCTGAGAAAAACAATCTTCTTCCGAATGCGTCAAAATCGAATTCGATAGAATGATTTTCCTGATATAGGTACTTTTGAATAGCACCAAAATTCTCTACGAAAATTCTGTAGAAAAAAACTTAGGAATAATATTTAACAAAACACTGTCTTGGTCAGATCGAACAAATAGCATTGTCTCCAAGATACATGCAGCACTTCCCAAAGAAAAGTAAATTGATGCTGGTAAAGATTTCCTTGATATCCTTGATTACTTACTTTAAAGTAAATTTCTACAAAGCAACTTCAGAGAGACGTTTACTAACAGCTAACACCAGCCCCCACGCAAAAATTGCAAATTAAAATTTTCCTAATGAAAGAGAAAAAAATGAATTAAGAAGCAAAGAAACTCAAACAATTGTGGGATTAACAACTTTGCTGTAGTTTCCAGTGAGAGCATAATTTTGCAGGGCTTTCATATTTTTATGTACTGCAACGCAAGTGAGCAAGCTTTTTTTCTTCACTTTATTTCTTGAATTTATTTTTATATGGTGAATTAATTAAAATACTAGTAAAGCACAGATACAGATAAATTCAGTTAAAAAAATGACGCTTAATCAATTATATAGTCATCATAGTTTTCTATGACCTTCTCCAATCTGATTATCAGCTTTTCTATTCCGGCTTAAAAAAATTCTGGTGTTTTGAATTCAAAAAAAAAACTCTCAATCATTGCGTTTTTGACTCCTTCATAAGAATTGAATTTTTTTCACCTGGAAAATGCTGCAAGGATCTGAAAAGATGGAGGATGAGGGACAAATTCCCATCCTAGCTCCCTAATTTTTTGTTGTGCAATCCCCGCAGCACGTGGTCTTGTGTTATCATGTTGGAGAATAACACTTTTCCTTTTAATCAATGCAGGATGTTTTTCTATAATGGCCACTTTCATTCGGTCAAGTTAACCACAATAAACATCCGCAGTAACGCAATAAGTTCAAGTGTCGTCATCAAATTCAATTGAACGGCCCCTATTTGGGGCATCTTCAAGGTCTAAATTGGCACTACGAAATCTATTGAATCATTTCTGGAGGGTAGATCAGGACTCAGTTTTGAAATGTATAACCTACGTTTAGAAGATCGGATAGCTGAATTTATTTAATTTGGTAAACCTTATAGAGAAAGACTGTAATCCTAAGATCCAGCCCTTTCCGAAGTATAGTAAGTCAAATGAAGTGCACTTAAGGCAGTCTCGCTTACATAAGTGTATCATCTCTTTTTTTAATTTTGGAATTTTTAATTTGCAACTCTGTATTAAAGAATTGTTTTTTAAAAACACAAAAGAAATCTTCCTTCCTTTAAATTGTTATGAAAAAATGCATCAAATAACCAATTTGAAGCACATTCAATAACATTGACCTTGTTAAGTTTACAAACCATGACCAAACACTGTCTATCATAAAATATCATAAAACAAATAGCAAAAGAATAACTAAAAAATTTCCAATAATGTCCATGGTTCAGGGGCACTGCGAAAAAGATATACAAGGTCCGACTACCTGCCTGGACTATACCCATTTGAAGAGCTTCTCAGGCGTTGTGCCACCCAGTGACTTTAACGATCCACTGATCTGAAAATATTTCTAAAATGAGGAAATAAACTCGATCACCTTAACTCTTACAATTGTTCGCAGAGCTCAATTGGATTCTTTAATCTCTTTAAAAGTGATTATAAAATTATTTGTTCGAGGGGGAAAGTTATCGGTAATTAACCGGAAGTAATTATATAAATCGTAGTTTGCTGTAGAAGAAAAGGAAGAAAACTTTGTTAAAATGGAATGACACACATTTTTCATAGGTAACCAATTTTAATATTGTTCGCGTTGTAGTGGGACCGGTAAAACTGAGAAGATTTCATGTTCTTTTATATTTATTATTTTGAGGAAATATATATTTAAAAATAATAAACATCGCGTTTAGTAGCCTTTTATCGATGGAGCCTGTTGTTTAAGAGAATCTCTGTCCTTAAGCCGAGTTACTACTCAAAGTTCGGATCTACCACCTTCCGATCGACGTTTTCGACGATCACGTGTAAATAATTGTCAAGACTTCTGGAAAAGGTTGAATACTGATTGAAAAATTTTGCAGAATGTGGAGGATACCGAAGGATCTCGCAGCTCAAATGCCCCAGGTGCAATACAGTAGTACTTGCAAGAGGATCATGTCAATTGATCAGTACCGGCTGCATCTGCTTCAGTTGCACAATAAAAATGTCATGCCAAAAGTTGTACAGTACATCGTGCATCATAGGGTTGTCTCATGAGTTTAGGCAATATCTTAAAAAAAATGTGCATCTCCTCGATGTCATTTCATTAAAACTCTATCCAAGATTATTAGGCTATTGATCTTAGCCATAAGGCAATCAATACGAACCTCTACTGCGAGCATTTGAAAAAAGTTCAGACAAATCTCAATGAGCTTCGGCTTCAACTTGTCAACCGTAAAGTCATTTTCCACCAGAGCAACTCTCGTCAATGGAAGAGCACTCACGCTAAGAAAACTCAAGGAGCTTAATTGGAGACCTCTCGAGCATTCACCTTTTTTCTGATCTTGCGCCATCCGACTTTTGATGATCTTCAGATCCCTGCAGAATTTTCTTTACGGGAAAAAATTCGAAAGTGAATTGGGACTCTTCTGTAATCCTAGGACTAGTGCCATTTTCAAGGACGGGATTTTCAAAGTTGTAAATCGATGGGAGGAGATTATTGGACAAGATAAAGGTGTCTAAAGATTTAATATTTTATTTAATTATCATTATTAGTATCTCTGACGAAATATTTAAAGAAATATCCACGTTGAAGTTGAGGGTCAGGGGCGATCAATCTGCAACTAAAAGTTGTGCATCAAGGTCACTGCGTGATGTGAATTAGTTAATTAATTTTTGACCAGTAAATCCTTGCATCAAATTTCCTTCCTAAGAATTTTGAATTGTGCATAAAGGCCAGAAGATAATGCTTTTATTTTCTCAAATATCATGCGCGATACAAACATCCAAATAACAATATAATATTACCCAATGATGCATAAATTAAAAAAGCCAAACTGAGGCAAGTCTGCAAACACTGAAGAAAAAGCAATGATATTCCGTGCGAGAAACTCAACGTCCTCGACATTAATTCGACTTCTGATTAAAATTTGTGACCACAAGAGAGTAATATCGCTGCACATTACATCTGAAGGAGAGTTGTGAGGTTATTAAAAACCAAAAAAAAATCTTTAAAGCTCTAAAGAAAAAAACCTCCTTTTATTTTATTTCAATTGAAAAAAAGAGTACCTCAGTAGTTTTCTTTTAAACTTTCCAAAAGACCATAAATGTTTTTATTATTTCTTGACACCATCTCAGTAGACCGACAATGTCAACGACGCGACGGCAAATAAATTAGTTATGTGCTTTTATGTAAGGTACATAAATATTATGCAGTCCGCGATTAGATGATGTTACTAAAAATAGAGTAGATTTGATTTTTTTTTACTTCCCCTTTTCCATCAAAGCCAGTTTATTGATAAATTTCGGATTAAGTTTGTTTGTCGTTCGAGGCAAGTTATTGAACAGTAACTTTGAATGGAAACTACGATTTCAGCAACTGGCAATTGAAAGGCTCAAGTTATTGAGTAAATTTTCACTGATAAGTAGAATGAAGTTCGCAAATAAAAGTAGGGTCAACAGGCTTCAATAAATCAGTGTGTGAGATTTAATCAGAGCGCAAAGAACAAAATTATTTATTGCTTTGAAGATGTCGAGATTCATATAAAAACACCGCAAATGCGAAAATCCTTAATTTTTTGCTTTCATCTCAAGAAATCTATTACTGAAAGTCATCGTTCATTAGTTAAGATTTCTGGAAAATATGCTCTCTCTGAAACAGAAATTGGTTTAGATGATTCGAAGACAACAAATGACAAAGAGCGTCCTGAACAGTCAAAAAAGTTTGAAGATCGAGAATTGGCTCAAGAAGTTCTCCGAAATATTGGATCAGTCAACTGTTAGCAAACGTTGAAAGACAATGGAGAGACAGAACAAAATTATTTTCCTCCATATGACAAAACTAGATCACATGTTTCCAAAGCAGTGAAGGACACTGACATTGAAGGCCATACCGAAAACAGAGTATCAAAAATATTTTAAGGATTGGATCTATCGCTGACAGTCGATGCAGAGTACTTTGAAGGGGACAATATCGATGTTGATGAATAAACTTGTATTTTTAATTTTCTGAATAAATTCCTGAAACTTTTTTGATCAAGATAGTATTTACACAGCTATTTACGGATTTTCCGCATTTCCTAGGTAAAACCTCAATCTGAAAATCTCTTTAAAATCCAGGAAAATACGTTACTGCATTCACAACTTTCCTTGAACCATTCGCATTGAAAGTCTTATATAACAAACATGAAGTCGAACGATGATCTCGAAACTAGCGACCGTGACAGCACGCAAATTCAAAATACTACTTTAACACTTGATTTGTACACTCCAAACTCAAACACTCTTTGCACACAGCACACGAAAAAATTATAACACATTAGTAATACCTGTGCGACTTGGCGTTGGCGTTTCTCTTCAATATTTTCGCACTTTTATCAGTTCAGTTCAATACAAATTACAATAATTAATAGGAGTATACAAAAAGATCGTAAAGAAGTAGATTTTAACTAGTTTTCTTCAATGAGTAACTTATTCAGTGGCATGGCAGTGTAATTTATTGTCTTATGGCTTCGTAATTGCAAAGCTTGCAAACTCCTAACAACACTGGATGGCCATGAAAAACTGAAACTGGTTCAAGAAGTCAATCAACTTCTTTCGCTCAATAGAAGAACGTTTGTAGTTTTCTGCTACCAAAAGAAAAATCTTCAGAAAATTTATTGAAGACCTTTTCACTTATCAACTGAAGTCATTTGCTTTTTACTACTATTAATCAGTGCAGTTAATTAGTTCTCTGTGGTTTTACTTGCACTTTATTTCGTTTTGCGGTTTGGTACAAATACTACATTTAAACATTTATACAAAAGGCCAAAAAGTCCAATAACCGCAAAGCTAACAACTTTCTTTCTCTAATTCCGCTATCGAGACTTCAAAAAGATTTCTGTGACATTTAGATTTTAAGTAAAAAGATGCTTGGATATGCATACGTGAGTTGCCCAAAAATCCGCAGGATCAACCCAGTCGAAAAATGTAATAATGTTGATTATTTTATTTATTATTTTATAAGAAAGGACCGAGAACGGATCCTTGCGGTACGCACAGATTTCATATTTTAAGGTCTGTAACTATGTCTACCTCTGGGGCTCCATTGCTAACTTTAAAAGCAACTCAGATATATTTGCGTTTTTAGGGATAGGAATTATTAAGGGTACTATTTTCACTGAAAAGGCAATTCAGATGTAGTAAGATAACAGTCCAGTATTCTTTGTTCCAATGTTTTGAAAGCATTAAAAGATTGAAACCTTTTTTATTCTTTACCAAAATGTAAAATTCTCACAGTATTATTACTCACTTTATTAAATATTCACTCTTTTTATTATTTCAGATAAATAATTTCAAAATGTTAGAAGTACGAATAGTTTTTGTTACAATTTTCACTATAAGTCTGGTGACATCGTCTCCAGTGATACACTCTCATCGTACATTACAAAACTCCATTAGAAGTCCTGGTCAAGCAGCATTAGATGTGAAGACAACCATTGAAGAAGTACAGAGAATGTTGGAGATGGATCCTAATCTTCCACGCCTGACAAGGTATTATTCTTATTTTTTTCGTAAATATAAGTATTAAAAAATAATATGAGAACCAATTTAGAGGTGAAATCGAAGATCTCTTTGAACAAGTTACCAGAGAAGAATATGAGAAAAGTTTAAAAATTGGTGATTTCACAAGGGCGAAACATATGCGAGCATTAATGTTGGTGCTACCCTATAATACGGAAAGTGGTTCTAGTGATAATTTACAGGTATTATACTCCGTTGTTTTTGTTTTAACTATCTATAACTATCTGTAATTTGTCAATTGCAGGAGATTTATAATCGTCCACCAGTTACAAAAGTAGTCTCATCCACAGAACTGAAGGCACAAAAGCCACAAAAAATAATAGTCCCATCGGGCAGAGTAGAAATTATTTCAGTTGATAAAATAAATCCTACAACGTATAAACCGTCCCTTAGACAAACTTCTTATACTGTGAAACAGCCAGTTCCTACCACATATCGTCCCAATCCCCAAGTAATGAAAACTGCCACAACAACTGAGCCAACAATATTTGTAACAACAACCCCAACAGTTTTTCATCAGGACACATATAAGAATCCGTCTTCATCCAACAACCGTTTTAGCAGCCACTACAGTGCAAAGAAAACTGATTTCAACAAAGACGCTGTATTTGCACCAAAAATAAATGAAAAACCAAAAATCACTTCCGATTTGGAAGACATCTTAGAGAGTTTAGGATTTGCAGCACAGACTCAATCACGGAAACGGTTTAAATTAGAGGAACCTGAAGACGATTTGCCAAAGCCTATCCTCTCAAGTCTTATTAAACAAGATCGCATATCAGTCGATGAATATGAACCTGAGCCAGAAACATTAACGGTTGACGATTTCAGGAAATCATTAACTCCAGAAATAAAACCCGAAGACTACGTTGCATTCAAACCACTACCAATTCCGAGGGAAAGTCCGAAAAATATTCAGCCTGAACTCGAAGATTATTTAAAAATGTTTGGAATTATCGGTGAGAATGGTGGAAGATCACAGAAATCTCTTCAACTATCAGGAAATCAGGAACAAACAGCAGGATCCACTTCACCAACAACAACTACTCCTGTTACAACGACGCCGTCATACGCAAGAATCAAACGAATCGACACAGACTTTGAAGAACAGGATAGTGAACCTGTTGCACCTGTTACCACGGACCAAAGTATAATCGACCAGGAAGACTATATACAGCTTCAACGGCTTTTAAACAATATTCGAGAGCTGCAGAAGTTGAACATTACTCTCAACGATGACGACAGTTTCAAAAAACTTGATTTGAACAACTACAACTTTAGTGAAACTTTACTCTCTCAAGGTCCGGATCCGATTGAAAGTGTCGATACTGATGATCCGTTGAAAAATGAAATTAAACGACAAAGTGACAATGCAGAACCGACAAGATTCAAATTAGAACTGAGTTTAGATACAGAAAATGACACTTTTCCAATCTCCGATGATCTTTTAAGTATTGCAGAGGAAATCCCATCATCAACTGAACCTACTACATCAACAACATCAACAACAACGACAACCACAACCACAACAGAAGCGACCAGAAGAGGAGGCTCTTCTGGACTGGATGATGATACATTTAGTGGTTTAGATCCAGTAACAGAGGAACCACTGCCAAAACCACGAAAAAATGGTTTTTACTTTTTAGCTGATTGGAATTCGTTTTTAGAAGTTGGTGATGGTGATGAACAGGTCGTCGTTAGATTCAATCCTAAGGTTGGTGATCCCAGTCGATTTATTCCTGTCACTGTGCCTTAAACTTTCGCATTTCTTGTAAGGTATGCGCGATGGAAAATTACATTCATTCTCTCATTTGTGAAAATAGCAAAAAACAAAAAAAAACTGCCGCATTTAAACAATTCCATTTGGTGTAACTTATTTTTGTACATATCCAGATTAATTTATTTTATTCACTCCTTTGTATCGCTACAATTAAGAAAATTAAAATAAATGTAGATAATTTAAGTAGAATTTTACCACATCTTATAAAATATGGTCCTTGAGGAATTCCACATAAAAACATTTCAATTAAAATAATTAGATCAACCGTTACCTATGTCTAGCCATAAAATCCTTTATACAAGCTGATACTTTTTATGTAGAATAAGAAAGCCATTCCTGGTAATTGGAAGAAATCTATTATGTGTAGTTTCTAATCATCAGGCACATATGTAAGGGTGGGTCCGAAAGTCCGGACCCACCACAACATAATATTATTTACTTCTGAGGATATGAACCACTGGCTGATCATTTACCAAGCAGAATTTTCAAAACCCCTGCTTGGGTGGTAACTCAACCCAGAGTTGGCGTGAACGCAGGCTCGTTCCATGGAAGTGGTTCGTACATACAATTTAATAAAAAAAATAAAACGTAAGCAAGTAAGTATAATACTTATAATAATATCTCGCAAATGGATCCCTGAATCGAAAAATGGTTTTCACACACCCGCAATATTTTTGAACGACCTATCCAACAACACCCCACACCATGGGATAGACAAGAAAAAAAGATCATCCCCACTTTACGTGTTGGGGGGAGGTACCCAAAAAGAATTTTTTTGCAAGATTTTATTTTACCGCTTTGTTGGCGTGATTAATATGTTTACCCATGCCAAATTACAGCTTTCTAGTACTAACAGTTTCTGAGCTAAGCCCCGGATAGACGGACGGATATGGCGAAACTATAAGGGTTCCTTGTTGATTACGGAACCCTAAAAGCATAATTCCCTCCCTTTTCCCTTTCCCAAAAATTCCTTTACTTAAAAACTGTTAAATTGTGCATTTTTAAGTGACAGAAAAATAGATCTGACCTATTGATCTAGTAACGCACATGAGGTTTAAACAATCATCAAAGAGTCTATTTTGTTTTTTTGATTTTTATCTTCTGATAAATTTGGAACACTAGATATTCTTTGAAATTTTTAAATTTAATAGTGATCAAAATTTCCCCCCTTTTATAATACTTTTTTGCTTTTTCATTAAAAATCCTCTCAAAAGATGATCTTCTTCCCTCAATCCTCCAACATCGCTTTACTCCGCATTTTTTTGCTTTGTTTTATTTCGTTACTTCTTTTTTCCTTACTCTCTTCTTCCTAGTCCTTCGTCCTTTCTTTTTATTGCAAAGTTTATTTTCACAGCAAAATATACGATTACACTTTGAACTTCGCTTCTCATATCTAAAACAAAAAAGAAAAGAAAGAATCCCCCACATCTGCCACTGGTCCAGAGGGGCTCTACAGAGGGGTAAGATCTTAATCGCCTTCAAGGCGGCTGTAGGAGTGATGCACATAGCTTCATATGATTCTCAAACAACTTAGCCCTTGAAGTTTTCTCAGCTTATGCACGACCCACTTTTCATCTCACTACCATTGCGTAAAGCCAGTAGGGAGAGCCAGAGAGATACCCCGGTTCTTCCGAAGAGTCTATCAAATAGCAGTGATATACCCTTGATAGGAGAGATCGGGACTATTCGAGTCGGATTTCTTTTCGTCGGCTCTGTAGGAAATATTTAAGTCGGAATTAGGATGGTAATTTAAATTTTGACCTGCTGAGATGAACTCCATAAGCCTATTGGGAAGTTTAATGATTCTTAAATGGCAAAATACTCGTGAAAAAAACAACTTTTAAAAATTCAAACATTTTTCAATTGAATTTATGTGAATTTCAGATGTTTCTCGGTGTTAAATCCAATGGAGCAGGGATTCCTACCAACGAGGGCGGTATCGCCCGCCTATGAGCGTTGAAGGATGTTTTGAGTCCAAGGCAAATCTACGGGAATTTAAGGAACGGAAGTCGGTGTTTTTTTCTGAAAAGGTAGCGGTGAGTAATTTTTCTTTTCGATAAAGGGGGGAGGGGGCGGTAGAGTTTTTGCATAAAAACATTCGCTCTTGGAGAAAGATCTCCATTTATGGGTAATAACAAAAAAAGTTGACTCGAACAACCCCCATTAGACTAACTTCAACAGCTCAAAAGCGCAACGCACGCGTTGATTGTGTCATTACTTTTATGCTCCGTTATATTAAAAGTCCTACGGGTGCACCAGGAAATTTATGTACTTCCCAGAATCATGCACGGGTCTCGCCAGATGTTTTGAATTTTGCTTTGTCGAGTGAGATGAAAAGTTTTTAAGGCATGCGAAGGTAATTATTTCTTTCGGACTGGACTCAAGGAAGCGACCATAACAAAATAAAACATAAAAAGAATAAATTATTCTTCAAAATCGAGAAAAGTACGCATCTGACAAACTTCGTTGAGAGCGCTCGGACTTATGAAAAAGCAGCGAATTTTGAATTCACTTTGGAAAAATCATCAGGATTTAAAACATAAAAACGCATTCATAAACAAGCAGATAAATGTATATTTTCTTTTCATTATTAAACATCAATCTCTTACAATACCACAGTAGACAGAGATGAAGATATAAAAAAATATTGGATATAAGCAACATAACTATATGAGTTTTAAAAGTAAGCACATTATGAATTGCATAAGGAGCAGTGAAAGGCCTCGTAACCATTAAATCAAATCGACTGGCGCAATTTTCAATGTACTAAAGCAATTTTTAATTCATTGAGCAGCATGGATCCAACAACCATTTTCTCACAGTTCACTGAAACGATTAACTCTTTCTCCAACATCTCCAACGAAATAAGTACTAAACTTTTAGAAGTCATAGTTTGCCCGGTGAAATTCAAAATATTCGAATTGGATGAGTGAATACAGGCGACATTTACAGTTTCGAAAATTTTCTGCTTAATTTCATTTACTGTTACATTATTAGATTTCACTATTTTGCACTGATGTTCATTCATCCCCCGCAATTTTGTTCGCTCTTCCTTAAAATAATCCTCACCCATTTGAACTGATCTTATCAACTCACCAATGGGTGCTTTAAAATTCACCTTGGACTTTCCGGCACTGGACGTAATTTCAAATTCAATGGAATGTGTAGAATCATTAAAGTCGACACCTAAAATCCCTGTCGATGATTGTAGTGGCTGTAAAATTTGTATTGGAGGAAAATCATTCACGCACATGCCAGACGGAAGGACTTTCTGACCCATTTGTATTGAACTCAGTTCAGTCGA
>QYTT01081523.1:9562-22575 GCA_006980735.1 Dasypogon diadema
AACGGCCTTGATCCGAACTCTCTTCTAGATATCTGGATCCACGAATTTCTTTCTATTCCAAAATTTATGGCACTTTCTGAGAATTTTTTGATCTTCTTGGCACTGCCCCACATACTTCCCGGGCCCCTAATATATGCGTTGATGTTGATTATCTCTCTACTCGGGATTTAAAAAAGGAGACAGTTACGGATGCTGAGCTCTATTTGACAAAAAATCATCATTTTAGTGCTAGTGGCTTTAAAATAGTATAAAAAATAATTGAATAAAATAAAAATGTTTTACGTGAGCGAAATGATCTCTTTTTCCTCCTTCTGTGGATCCCGGATCATCATGGCTTATTTTTAAATACTGTTGCCAATAGATATGCTAAAGAGGCACTTGAGTTGACTGTGTCCACTTCTGTTCCTTTTGCTTATTCGGATGTTCTTATGAGCATCAAAAAATGTATTTTAGAAAAATGGAAAACATCTTTTGTTGCTGATTCTGATATTAAAGGAGTCAACATTTTTAAGTTCTTCCCTTACCCTCAAAAACCGCCCTGGGTTGATAGTAACTTTGGACCCTAGGAGGTTCAATACTTAAATAGTCTTTATTTTTGTCATTCGTATCGTTGGAAACTTTTAGCTGCAATTGGAAGAGGAGAGGATTCTATAATTCACTGCATGAAGTTTACTCCTATTCGAATCAGTTTGCCGATTTTAAAGGAGGCAGGCTCACTCCTGAATTTACTTTTGGGTTTTCCAAATGATTTGCTTCACTCGATTGTGTTTTTGTTGCCCGTGCTTGTGGCCTACTTTTGGTTTAACTTAAATATTTCAATTTTTAATAATATTAAGAAAAAACTCATTTTTTTTTCTTTCTTTTCTCTCCTTTTTTCTAAGAGTGAACAAATAAATTTAAATTTGTAATGTAGGGGTGCTACCGGGAGAAAAGATAATCTTTTTTTTATTTTATTTTTATCTGTTTTTGTTTTTTTAAGGATTGACATTATAGCGTGCTGATACGATCGCTCTTGCCTTTCGCTGATCGAAACACACTTCAATTTCCGCAATTTTAAATTGTTGCATTTGTCCTGCCAGCCGTTATAGATTTGTCCGTGAATATGAAAACGTCCTCCCGTCCTTTACGTGGCGGTGATCCGTCACTAAACCTGTGCCGGTGGCTGAGCGGGCTGAGGCGCACATCTGCAGATTTTCTCCTCTGTTGGCGTGTTTCAAATTCTGCAAAGAGCGCGGCGATATCAGTGGTTGAGGCAATTCTACTGACAAGAATTGTACTTGTAAAGCCACTGGGATGTTGCACAGTAATTTCATGCCAAAAATTGTGGCTCATTTGCAACATTTGTTAGGTTAAAAATTTTCCGATTTCCCCTTGCCTAATTTACCTCCGCCTAAGCTGTGCTGTGTGCATTATAGGGTTGTCCCCTGAGCTTAGGAAGTACCTTAAAAAAAGAGTGAAGTTTTTTAAATTACAGATCCTTTATCTTCCTTATGAAAGTTTTCGTTTATGTTTTGTTCGAATTGTTAATGATGAGGTCCTGTTCCTCACACTATTCTTTCATCATTTGATATAAGCAGCATTAACGCAACGTCATTTGCATAGCCAACAATCTGAACGCTCCCCACTTAAAGTCTCGATAGTAAGACGTTAAACTCTTCTGCTT
The DNA here is from genome assembly GCA_006980735.1 of Dasypogon diadema. Taxonomy (NCBI): domain Eukaryota; kingdom Metazoa; phylum Arthropoda; class Insecta; order Diptera; family Asilidae; genus Dasypogon; species Dasypogon diadema. The sequence continues at coordinate 11,226 of QYTT01081523.1, forward strand.
CCCCTAATATTTGCGGGGCCGGTCTGAACCCAGATTTCTCTGTTTCTGTGTTTCTGAAAATATTATTCACCGATCTCACCACCACCGAGTTTATTTTCCGTCCTTCCAAAGCATTTTTCAGTTTGCTATATACTGAATCTTTGTGGAAGGCATCTTTTATGACCATCTAAGAACCGATGCACATGAGCGGCATTCTGCCATGTGGCAATCTTCGTAAAAATTCAACATAAAACGGGGCAACTTCGTCGTTCGGAGCAACTTCGTCATTTAGTTTCTCTCGAACTGTGGTAGGGAAAACTTGGTATCGTGTGAATTTATATTGTTGTTGCAGTTTGGTTACTTATTTCAGTTTAAAATGAATACCAAGAAAAGACAGAAAAGTGGTCGTAAGTAGAAATTACCAGCGTTATAACCCAGAGGTAATTAGGGTAGCTCTAAAAGGCATCGGGTCAGGTATAACAATTGTTGCTTCAATTAAAAAGTATGGTGTACCTCGTACGCTAACAGTTATTGATTTATGTAAAGATCATAATATATTCCTTACTACAATACCTCCACATTCGACCCATCTATTGCAACCATTAGATGTCGCTTTTTTTAAACCATTAAAAACTTATTGGAAGGAGATTTCAGATTCCTGGAGAAAATTACATCGGACAGAGGGTACGATTACAAAAGAACATTTCCTGGGTCATCTGAAACGAGTTTACGAAGGAATCTCAAATGCAGACCCGAAAAATGCACAATCTGGTTTTCGGACAACTGGAATTTATCCATTTAATCCAGCAGAAGTCTTGAAAATGCTATACCTGGTGAAGAGAGGAATACGAGCGATAAACACATAATGAGAACGTTGCTGAATTACTCAAGAACCTGAAAGAACAACCAGGATCGTCTCAAAAGCGTAGAAGAGCAAAAAAGATGGTACTTGAGTGTGCAGTGGTAATTAAGGAAAGTGTACACGAACCTCGGATATGATGAAAACCAGTGTGGAATTTGCAATTGCATAAGTACCGTGGATCTGATTGGATTGTAAAAGGTGGATTTCTTTTTTCACGGTGATGCCACAGCTCAGAGGAGAGAGAGAGTGGAATAATAGGAAATTAGGAGGTCGAGTGTAAATATCGGTGCACATTTTGCATTAAACAACTGCGGCCTATAGTCGACAGGGGAGACAGAAGATGGTAGTCTGTTCCACATTCGTGTAGTTCGGCTCAAGAAGGATTCTCGAAACTCCTCCGTTCTATTAGGTTTTGTCACGATGACGAAAGGGTGAAAACGGTTCGAGGCGCGGGTATTACGTGTTGGGATTAAATTACAAGGAATCAGACCAGAGCTTTCATTAGAACATTGTCCGTTATAGCAGCGATAAAGGAGCATTAAGCACGTAACATTATGTCGATATCTTAGCCCATGATGGCCAGATAGATACCTCGTAAGCAACCTAAAATCCACTTTGCATAAGGTTGTTTTGTAGCCATAGGGTCTGACGAGCTCTCTAGCTTGACGCAGTCCTGGGACATTTTCCCAATAGAACTGCTGAAGACCCGTAGCCCATTTTTCTATGACAGCTTTTACGATCGACCAACCTTTCTGCAGCTCGGGATCATGGAGTCGGGAAGATGACCCTTTCCTGGCCAGCTCGTCAGCGGATTCATTTCCCTCTACGCCTCGATGGGCAGGTACCCAACAGAGTATGACTCTGTTTTTCGGGGCCAGACGTTGTAGGGTTTCAAAACACTCCCCAACTAGCTTAAGTAAAGCACCAGGATGAGAGTGTCCTAGGTATAGCTTTCAGTAGCCATTCTTGGATTTTTATTTTTTTTTTCTAAACATTCCCAATTCCTGTTAACGCCAATGAAAGGTAAGTAGAAATGTTTAAAACCGAAGGGTGCAAAAAATAAAATTTTAATTTGATGACGAACTTGCCCCGAATTAGAAAGATCAAAGTGAAAAGATTTTTTTCTTCTAAACACAGACAGGTTAGAGAGAAAGTAAAATCTATTGGTAAAATCAATCAGAGAATTTGAGAATTCTATTCTAACCAACTTTAAAAATTCGTAGCTTATGAGTTAAATATTAGTGCAGCAATATTTAGGCAATTATTTCGCAAAATTTTGACTTTAATGAAAATTGTATGTAGTTAGTAACTTGTGATTTTTAGATATCGTAATCCATAATGATCACGATTCTCGTTTGAGGCTAATTTCGGAATTGTTATTACAATTTTTTACATCTTATTGCACGAGAAGGCAATAATAGTTTGATACGTATCTCTGGATGAATTTCTCGTCGCTATCAAAATGTGTCATAAGCTCAGTGAGCAAAAAGTCAAATTAACTTTATTATTACTACTATTCTTCAATTTCTCACCGAGGAACAAAAGCACAAGCATTTAAGGTACACTGGAAATACGCTGATTCACAGAGCGCCAGTGAGTTCTGCAAAGTCCACCAAAAATGGACAGCTAACTTTCACCTCGCAGTTAGCACATATACAAATTCCAGGTGTATCACATGCCAACGAAACAGTCATCAAAACGGGCTGCTCTTTACACGGACATTTTGTTGGACAGTCCCCAATAACAAAATTGCAGTAATTCATCTCCATCCTTGCAGCTGTTCCCAAAGCAAAATGAAAACGCAACCTGCAAATTTCAATCTCAACCGTGAATTAAATAATATGCGACAAAATTTCAAGGTATATGAAGAAGAAATTGGGAATACATCACTCTGATGATTTTTATGGGTACACCTTTGCGTGTAGCGTCCCATAAATAAAAACAGAATGTTTCGTCCCATTGGACGAATGGAGGAGAAGCAAGAGATTTAAGTTTTTTACACGAGAAAAAGTGCACGCATCGGCTTCATTTCGTAGTAATCGTGGTTACGGGTGTTGCTTACATCTTTAAAGTTACGAGGAGCCATGAAAATGTCTGTTTTTTTTTTATCGTTTTTGCTTATACTGATGTTGCAACGGTTACCGTTTCTTCAACCTTTAAATCCATGACAACCTTGCGTCAGATAGAGAAAAAAACTGATATTAGATAAACATTCGGTACTTGTGCTTGTTTACTTTTGCGTAGTAAATCTATTATGAATGCGAAGGCTTGCAGAAATCGTGCTTCAAGCATAAAGTTTATAAGCTCGTCATATCAAGTGTCACAGAGGATTTTAGCAGTTAAAAGACTTTTGAATCTTCTTGCCATATTGGGGCAAAGATTAACTTTTTAGATGGATTGAAGAGATTTCAATGAATAATAAATCATATTCCACACCTACGAAGGTTACATCACCGGTAAGATCAGGAGAAAAATAATCTCTATCTAAAAAATGTGTTACATTATGCGGAAAGTAAAGGTGTTCCTTCAAAAATACAAATGTACGCCCGTGAGCAAAAAGAAAAATCTTATAAATGATTTGTTGACAATTCCTTGAAATCCTTTATCAAATGCCAAGCGATTATTAAATTACTACGGAGTGAGTGTATTGTGCAAAATTAAAAATCACTATTTATCATTTTTTACAGGTCCTTTTACTATTGGAGTTTCAGACGCTAGCTTTTTTTGTGTTATTATTTCTTAGGACCGTTACAATAAATGCTTCAAATATTTACCGTCATAGGAATAATCATTGCCTTAATGACAATAAAAGAAAGCTATTTAAGAAAGAGGGGAAATATATTACTCTGTACTGCTCCAATATTAATATCAAGACATCGGCTTTCCAGCCTTGGCCATCTTGTTTACGTCGAGACCGCGTCTCTTAATGCTATACTTGGTAGCCAAATACTCCACGAGAATATGGATGGACTTAATTCCATTATGCTTGGATATCTTTATGTTTTTTTCTTTAATCTTGTTTCAGTCATCGCAAGCTACGATGCAATGCATAGCCTTTAAGAGGTTAAGAGAAGGAAACTAGGGATAGAGAGAGGGGATTAGGAAGCCGTGCGAAGGTCTCAGTGCACATTCTGCTTAAACAGCTACGGCCTGTAATCAGCAGGGGAAACAAAAGATAGTAGGCTGTTCCAAATTTGTATAATTGTCCTCAAAAATGATTCTCTAAATTTCACTGTTTTACTGGGTGCTGCCTGAAGGACGAAAGGACGAAGATGACTCGATGCGCGAGTAGCAAGCGTGGCGTTGATCTATAAAGAATCAGACCACAAATTTTGCTCGAACAACACCTATTAAATTAGCGACAAAAAAGCAAGCAACATTGCGTCGATGCTCCAGAAAATCGATTTTAGAAGTAATCACCTCATCGCTCGCTAATGAGCTTAAAAACTTGTTTTGGATTTCCTCCAACCCGAACAATACAATGCGTCCTACCCCTTCCCAAATGTGGGAATTTTATTTAAGTCTGGCTTTAATGTGAAGTTTATACAGAAGCGCTAGGAAGCCTAGGCACTTCATCACATTCTTTTGAAGTTGGGAGTTTTTTTTTTTAGGGAAAAATCAAACAGTTTTGGGTTTTGAATACATTTAATTCGACGAGATTCGCCCTGCCCCCAATGTTGGGCTTTAATCGATTGAATTAAATATTCGCCAATTCGGATATGATTAAAAAAATATTCCCGATTAAGTAATCGTTATTCATTAATCGTTTTGTTATATCAATCGCAGCTTTTCGAATCAATCGGCTTTATTATCACGAATACGGAGTAATGTGCAATAGTTTCGAATTAATATTTTTAGTAGTATTTTCGTTCAGTTGAAATAAATTCTCTTCTTCGTTTATTACTAATTTTAGCCAATTATGCAGAAAGATTCTGCGAACTGATATCTCGGCTGATATTTCGAGAACTAGATAAGATATCAGTAGGTACGTGTGTTATCTCATACGGAAGGAGGAGATGATCTCTATACGATACTACAATAAAATGTAGTAGTTGAACAACGAGATGGTATTCAAAAATAGAGTTGAACGGTGGAAAGGGCTGATATGTCGGGAACTAGAGGTAATATCGGTATGCGGTAGTATTATCAAATGTAATATAGCTGCAGGCCGAAGGGAAGCTCAAAAACGTAATTGAAAGGTAAGAAGGCAAATATCTTGATTATTAAATTCAATGATTGTACGAAAATTTAATAAAAAAATGTAAGTAATTTATGTCAAAAGAAATTTCACAAAATTTCCATAAAATGATAATAAAAAACCATCGAAAATCGTACATTCAAACATTGCCGCCTCCTTCTTTATAACTGAACGAGTACCACCAGGTTGTGAAGATAATACACCCCACACACAATATGAGCTCATTTCGTGGTCCATAAAGATCGAGTTGGCGATAATGTTGGGTCTTTTGGCATGTGATTTCCGTAAAGGCGGTTGAATGCTCTGAGCAATTCAACAATCTGAAATTAAAAAATCAAGTGGTGAAGTGAAAGAAAAGTAGAGTTGGTGTTCGAGGACAAAAATTGGTTCTGGGAAGAGGCTCCAGGGGAGGTATACAGAAAGCGACGAGAAGAATTTGGAAGAAAGGGAGCACGCCGTAAATTTATATCTGCCAGGGATTAGCTAGGTATTACTGTAACTAAATGAATTTTTGCCTAGTAGTTATAGTTAGGAGCGGCCACAAAAACTTATTTTATTAGTGAGGGTACTGAAGTAATATATATAATATCGTCCCCGTAATGAAAGAACAACGTGTCTACATAGGAAACGAACTACAGTTACGTTGTTCTCTCAGTTCGGGGACGATATCACATATCATGTGAAATACTAATCAAAGTAGTTGGGTCTCTTGTTTTTCTAATGTTCAATTTCCCATCCGCGACCCGGTTACAAGGGAATACATTTAATTTTCATTTCAAGCCAAACTGATATACTGATATCGGGTCTAATTCTCGAGATATTAGCCCTTTCATCTTTCAAGTGAATTTTTGAACATCTCCTTGCTGCCATATTCTTTGGCACGCCGCGTGGAGTAATTATTTTTAGTAGTAACTTCGAGGGATATTCTTTTGTAAATGTTTTTGAAAACAAGTTGTACAATTGTTGGAGAAGAAAAATGTGTCCATCTAAATTTCACTTATTTGGGATCACGTAATTTCATGTTTCGACATAAAAAAAAGCTATTCAGTTGTATTCGAAAAACTCGTATAAATTGCACTGGACAAATTGTTTTGTAATCTTAATCGTAGTAACCACGATCACGATTAGTAATCGTGAATTTCGAATACGATTGACGAATTTGTAATTGTTAGGTATATGTATTTTCCAAGATTACGTTTCGTTTCGTAATCGCGAATTTTCTGTTGTTGCGATTAACGAATTATAATTGTAATTGTGTTCGTAATCGATTACATTTTGCCCAACACTACTTGCCTCGGCTATCATCAGTGGCATTACCATGAGAGTCAGCAACTTTTCATTCCTTTTGGTCTTCAAAAAACCTCCCTTGTTCTGGAGGCGGAAAACGACTAATTGCATCACATTAATATTAGAAGTTTCAAAATCATCTCTTCATGATAAATCATCTCATGATTATCAAGGTTCTTTGAAATCTTCCATAGGAAGAGATATTTTGTAATTATAAAAAATAAAAGTTACAGAGGAATATATATGTACTTCCATCCATATATTCCATTAACTTATTTAAAGCGTGTTGCTTTAATTAAAGCCACTTATTAGTTGCTATGTCTTATGTTTATAAGGGAAACATTTCAATTTCGAAAAGTACCAATTTTCAAACCAGAGGAACAGAACTACAACCACAAATTCGAAGTGGAAGAGTTATACTCGCAGATTAATATAAAAAGATTCCAATGGAAGGCTCACAGATTTATATGCTCACTTAATTCATTATTCAAAAATCATTTACCAAAGCTCTGAATAAATATTGTTTTTGTTTTTATGTGGGCAGTAAATAAATCAAAACTTATCATGCAAATAGGCTTCTTGAAATCATCAAATTTTAGTACTCAAGGGAATTTGGTGAAACACGCATCGGCCTACCTATAACTCTTCGGGCCTCTACTAATAACGGCATAGAAATGTAGGATGCTGACTTAAACTCAGCACATATGCATTCCATGTGTATCTTTTCAAAACTTCTTCTCACTCAAAGGTAAATTGGAAACAAATCGTTTATTCATTGCGCACTTAAACCTGGAGCAATTAATCACAAACTTTAAAAGGTAATCCATATGTCTTCAATGCATATATACGTATATACTGCAGTAACACACCGATCTTTGTAATTCACAGACTACTCTTAACCTTGCTGCTGCTGCCAGAGCATAAAACTAACGAATGTACGCAAATGGACTAAGTATCTGTTTTCTGGCCAATTGGCACTTCAAAGTTAAATGCGTTCTAAAGATGCATTCAAATCTATCTGGTTCTCAGGTAATGAACAGTGTCGGTGACCTTCCTGCCTACACATAGAGTTTATTTTTCTTAACAAAAATTATGTCTCTCTGTGGCTGGGAAAATTGCTTGTAAATCTTTAATAGTTTAATAGATGCAGATTAAAACTTTCAGATTTATTTATTTATTTTACTCGTTTAATGCCTGTGGTTTATGCTAATCGGTACACCAAGAATATGTAAAAATGAACGTTACTACATCCGTCATTTAAACAAACTGACAATAAAATATTTTATTGTCGTCATAGGTTTCATCAATACTTCACCTACGTAGATTATTGTGATTTCTGCTGTTAGATTTATTTTTGCAGAAAGATGTAATTTTCAATGGTATATACATTTTGCAAATCAGGCAGACGTCTAAATCTATATTAGATAATAATACAAAACTCTTTTCACATTGTTATATCATCCGTCGACTTAAAAAAAACGGGTTTTCTTAACAAAAATGCTTATAGTTCCCCTCCACAGAGGGCGTTAATGCGGCAGCTCAAATTGTCGACGCGTAAATAATGACGTAGTATACGTCGCAATATTTCACGTAGACAATGTAATCTATGTAAACAATGTAAACAATAGATATTGTGTCCTATCTGGACTACTCCGACATTCAACTCTCATTGACAAATCGAATTTGACCAATGTTTCGTGACGTCACTCTGAATCAATGGAACTTGAACCTTTGTCAGGGGAAGAATGTACATTGTTTCGGTAGCATTCCAATTGGAAGCGAGCAAAAGAAACGTGCATTTTTTGTGGAATTTTTAATATAATAAATACAACGTTTATGTTATATATTAGTGTTCATTTTAGCACTAAAGTAACGGACCTAAATGGACCTAAAATAACCGACCCAGGCAGGAAGTTCATATACAGCGTACAGGGACTTCCTGTTTTATTTCCACATCACAATTCATAAACAAAACTTTCTCAAAAAGTTTTTCAAATGGCTTTATATGTACCAAATATGAGAATAATAGCTGTCAAATTTAGCTCTATTATACCTAATAAAAATCCCAGTTAAAGAGTCACATTTTGTATAAAAAATTATACAACTAGCACCATATAGTGTAGTTATTTAGTTGAAATTACTGTATTGCCCCCTTGGGTTCAATGAAATGTCAAAGTAATTCTTTTATACGCCAATGAGCAGAAAATTTCTGTTTACTTGAATCTGTTGTGACATATCGCAAGCACATGAATAGGGGCTGTCTACCGAAAATTTACATTGTCTGCCAAAAGTTTACATTGTCTACGCAAACTATGAATTATCTACATTGTCTACGCATTGTCTATCCCGGAGTGTAGACAATGCAAATCTACGCGTAAATGCCCATCACTGCTTGTCGTAAAGTACAAGATGACTACTGGTGCTTTTATCTTAATTGACTTTTGTCAGAAAATTCTCTTTTCTTATAAATATTTACAACATCATATTAAAAAAAAATTCATTTCAAAAATTTGTTACTATGTTGAACTACCACTTAATTTCTAAAATTTGTTAATTATTGCCCCGATCCCCATCTACTAGCAAAATGTAATCACCTGTATCTGATATAATTTTCAGATAATTGTCACGAAACAAAAGAAGTTTCTATATATATATACATACGTACATATGCCGTAACATCTTATCTGAACCTTGGAACTGTTGGGATTAAATCAGCATTTTTTTTCAAGTAAAGATGCAATGCTGCTTTCGCTTCTGCAGATCAAACTTAGGTAAATTGCCTTTACCTTGAGTTGTCGTTGATGTTGTTTTTTTGCCCTTGTTCCATTGTGCAGACCAATTTCTGCTATTTACAGTATACACGCTTGTCACATGTATTTTGTTGGATTTGATTGATAGGTTTCAGGTGTTTTTTCTTCTCTCCATTTCTTTCTCGTTAACTTTAACAATTGCAGGGAAATCTTAATGTGAAATCTTTTCTTTTTTTGTTTTGCTAACAGAGTACTGTTTTTGGCATAGCCCTTAGTTTTTTTCTTGCTCCATAATATACTGAGAATATCCGGTAGCCTCAGCTTTAGCTGCTGGATTATTTACTAAAATCTGTCTTTTTGTATGGAGTAGGATTTCCCAATCGCTCCGGTCTAGTTCAAAGGATTGTGCTTGTGACAAATTTCCATTCTGTTCACGCAAATATCCATCACAAGTGAAAATTAATGTCAGGTCACAAAAGCTCTACTGACTTGGATAACATATTACTGTTTTTGTTATTGGTGCATTGACTGCATCTGTCCCCAAATGTGATTGCAGTCAAAGCGGAACCGCCGATGCCGCGACAGTACGATCTTTGTAAGCGGCAACATGGCAGGAGATCTTTAGACCATTTTACTGCCCTTATAATGAACAAATAGATCGATTTCTGAATTAGAGTGGACACGTGTGGTGTTTCCTTCAAAGATAGTCTTTTGATCGAACAACATCTGGGCGCGTACAAGCGCGGCCCAAGTAGACAGTGTTGACTAGCCACAGTCAGTCAATGCGAAACGATTTTTCTTTTGATCGAGTTTCGTTGCATTCACAAGCAGTTTAGTGCATTAACGTTGTACACGTACCCAACCACCAGTTGCACCATTTCAGTTTACTGTTTTCCGCAATTCCGTTTAATAGATGTCGATTTGTTAAAATGTCTAACAATTCCCCTGCTCACCAGGCGTGCTCTAAGGCGATCTTTCATTTTGCTTAGCTGCTTGCGGTGCGTTATTGTTCCGCATTTATTTTGTATGAATTATGAGCTGGGTTGATTACGTTTATTAGGCGGACAGCGAGATGTAAGAAATTAAGGAAATTTACTGCAATCTCCGATTGTAAATTTATAAAGTCGTCAGAGTGATGTCTTTATGTTGCATAGGAATCAGTAATAATCGGAAAATTAAAATCGAAAGCTGCGCTAAATTATCAATTTTATGAATGATTACGTTAGATCTACGCAACACACCCTCCTTCGAGTTTAGGCATTAATCGTATTGTGAAGTAGAGCGCATGCTCAATGGTGTCACTATTTATGATAATAAGCATAAATTGAGCTAAGCTGCCTTGCTTATTTGTATTCGTAACACAACATAAAAGATAAAAAGATACATAAAAATATTAATTTTAATTTTGCAAACAGAAACAGATGAATATATATATAAAATCCACCATGTCGTGTCTAATAATATTTCGTGTGTCCAAATCGATTATTTCGCGTAGACTACACAACGTAAAAAAGAATCAGACATACATACACACACCCTTTAAACATTACCGCCCCCTTTGCTTTCATAATCAGGTCACATTTTAAAAATATTTTTACTAAGACTCCGTTTAACCCTTATGTCGACAGCGGTACACCCTGATGTAAAAAAGGAGCTTGCTATGAAATTTCTTGTAATTGGTTCAAGACCACCTTATGTAATTTTTTGCAGGAAGATTCTACCTGTCATCCTTCATATGCCAGAATCTTATTTCATCCTTATTGGGTCGAAGGACATGAGGAATTGTCCTTTGAGAAAAAAAACTTACGTCGTTCTACACCAAGTGCACCGGGGTGTATCATACATTTTATATAGAAAACACTCATTTTTAAAACTTGTTGTTAAATTTTGTCAAGGACATCAAAGGAATTTCGAAAAAAATTTTGAAGGCAAAACAGAATAACAAATGACCATATTTTTTAAATAATATCGTGGAAGGTAAGGAAAAGGATTGAACCTGGTATACATTTAAATACATGAACAATTGTATCGGGTATTCAAATCTTATAAAGCGCATCGGCAGAAACTGTTCGCGATACAGCCGGGAACAGTTGACCGTGTGAAAAGCAGGAAGGAAAAGGCAAATACTTGCCCTTGAGGGCCGTGAGCCTTATTATTAATTGTGTAGGAAACAAATGATAGAAAGTGAAGGCAAGAGCTAGGCAATTCTGTGCATTTGCACAAAAGTTCACTATTACTTTAATTAATGCCCGTGTCCCCGCCACCCAGCAGTAG
>QYTT01081523.1:22595-39334 GCA_006980735.1 Dasypogon diadema
CAAACAGAAACAGATGAATATATATATAAAATCCACCATGTCGTGTCTAATAATATTTCGTGTGTCCAAATCGATTATTTCGCGTAGACTACACAACGTAAAAAAGAATCAGACATACATACACACACCCTTTAAACATTACCGCCCCCTTTGCTTTCATAATCAGGTCACATTTTAAAAATATTTTTACTAAGACTCCGTTTAACCCTTATGTCGACAGCGGTACACCCTGATGTAAAAAAGGAGCTTGCTATGAAATTTCTTGTAATTGGTTCAAGACCACCTCATGTAATTTTTTGCAGGAAGATTCTACCTGTCATCCTTCATATGCCAGAATCTTATTTCATCCTTATTGGGTCCTGAATTGAGGAATTGGCTTTGAGAAAAAAACTTACGTCGTTCTACACCAAGTGCACCAGGGTGTATCATACATTTTATATAGAAAACACTCATTTTTAAAACTTGTTGTTAAATTTTGTCAAGGACAAGGAATTTCGAAAAAAATTTTGAAGGCAAAACAGAATAACAAATGACCATATTTTTTAAATAATATCGTGGAAGGTAAGGAAAAGGATTGAACCTGGTATACATTTAAATACATGAAAAATTGTTTTATTACATATTACGTAGTCATTTTATACTTGTTGCCATAATAAAATATTTCAGAGTGATCGCTGCAAACAGCCTTTTTACATACTAGACAAGATTTCTTACTATGCTGATGTTTTCTTTTTATAGCATGCGGTTTCTTCCTGTGCTATCTTGTGTGATATCCTGCTTATTTCAATGTGCAACTGGACCTATTTCTGGAAGTTGCTTTCCTTCGAAACACTCAATTCCTGATTTATTGCTAAATGATGAGTTGAATACTGCTGTATTTTTTGAGTGAAAGTGAATTAACCAGTGAAAAGATCAGCCGCACGTTTCCTTATCATCTTACGGTAGCGTACGCGGCGCAAGTTTCTAATTATCCTCACTATAAGCTTTATTTTCTCATGTTAAAAAAACAGATAAGAAAAGATATAAATTATAAAAATGGTAGTAATGGTTATGCAAGAGCTTTGCGGAAAACTATGTTATCTATAGAGGCTTCTTTTATAGAAAACACCTTGTTACGGTCCGGGTATTCAAATCTTATAAAGCGCATCGGCAGAAACTGTTCGCGATACAGCCGGGAACAGTTGACCGTGTGAAAAGCAGGAAGGAAAAGGCAAATACTTGCCCTTGAGGGCCGTGAGCCTTATTATTAATTGTGTAGGAAACAAATGATAGAAAGTGAAGGCAAGAGCTAGGCAATTCTGTGCATTTGCACAAAAGTTCACTATTACTTTAATTAATGCCCGTGTCCCCGCCACCCAGCAGTAGGGTTCCCAGTGATATGCCAAGTAAAGTTTACTTGACACTGTATTATTTTCTTTATGATCTCATTCAAATCGGAGTTCATACAAATCTTAATTTATTGTAAATTGCGTTTACATTTGTATACCACAACTAAAGAAATCATATCCAAAATTCATCTAGAATAAAAAAGCCTGAAGTTCATGAATGTATGAATTAAAGTCTTGGAAGCAAAATATACAGTCATGCAATTAAAAATTCGTATAAAGCCATGTATATTATGAATGTATTATATTATAAATTGAGAGCTTTTCGGTAAACTAAACTGCCACTTATTCCGCCCACTGGAGTAACATCTTAATCGATTATTTATTGTGAAATAGATTTGCTACTCAATTTTAGGTTTGTTACATGGACGTAACATAAGGTATTTAAGAGTAAACTATTTATGTAAGTAAGAAATGCTTTTCTGTATTGACACTTAGGGTATATTTAAATATTTAAATGAAGAAATTTTTCGAGGATTTCTATAATTAACAGAAAATACTATTTTCATATAGATTTCCGTATTATGATTGGAAAAATAGTCCTCCGTATGCGTAGAAATTGCAGTCAACTGCAAAAAATACATTTTTGAACAAGTCCATAGTACAGAACAATCGTGATAAGAAAATTATGTAAAATAAGTACTCTTTGTTAAATTATTTTCAAAAAAAGTCATTATTTACATAATTAACTACACACTGAAATCTTGAACAGACCCATCGTATGAAATAAATGGTTAAAATAATAGAGGGTTAAAGTAATACTTATCGGCCAAGTAAGTTACATATGGATGCCACTTCTCAGTCATTTCCCATACTAATTATACATTGTGACGTCACGAGAAATGAATGTTTTTCTGTTTCTTTTGATTTAATAGACCCTTAAAAGTAAATTCGAATCTATTTTGACTTTATAGCAATTAATTTCCGCATCAGTCCAACTGGGTTACCCAGGAAAGCAACCCCTGTCATTTTATTTGTGAGGTTAAGCATAAATAAACTCGTTATTTAAAATGTAGCATATTAGAATATGTACCCCCAATTTCATTTCAAATTAAGCGCGCTTATATTATTTAATAAAATGCCGATCCTTTTGTATATTATAAAAAAATAAGATACCATATCACTTTCCCCATAATTCTACCCAAGAATTCTACCCAATGTCTTTTTTGGACTAACCATGGAGTGAATAATTTCCGGAGTTTTCAGTCATGTCGTTCTTCTTGTTGTGCTCTGGTCCGAGTGCAAAAAAAAAATTACTATACCCATTGATGGGCATTTACGCGTAGATTTGCATTGTCTACTTGTACTTGAGAGGTTATTTTATGTTACTGGAAATTTTATGTGATGTCGTCGTGTAACATAATATAGAATTTGACGTTGAAGTTTCCCTCCAGATAGGACCCAATATCTATTGTCTACATTGTTTACATAGATTACATTGTCTACGTGAAATATTGCGATGCAGACTACGTCATTATTTATGCGTCGACAATGGCGTAATTTACGTTGTGTAGACAATTTGCCCATCACTGACTACACCACATTACTCGAACTTACTCTACCATTACTTTTGGAAATTATACTGTTTTATTTTTGTCTATATTATCAGCTAATGCTAAATTTTTAAGCAGTCCTGTTGTAGTCTTTTTATTACTCAAAATGTTATTTCCTTTGTGGATTAGTTGAAGCAATTTAACAGATATTTTAGTGTACTGCATTGCATTGTCATTTTCAGTTACAAAGATAATAGCTCAAGTGCGACGCTTTACTAAATAAGCCATCTCAGTCTACTATCGGATATCAAAACGTGCGTTTTTATTTCAGTTTCTTCTTTGCTATTGCTATTGCTTTGTTTATTACATACTGCCATGTAGAGAAGTATTTGGCACATTAAAAACTGGAAAACGGTAAATTTTGTTACAAGCTCAGTTGCAGTGGGCACCTATGATAACTGAGCTGCTGAGCCGTATGCGAAAATGTCTTGAACTGGTTTTCGGTTGGAATATAACTTTCACTTTTCGGTGCAGTATAGCGGGTGGTGATCTCTTGTCGAGAAATCGAACCACTTTGTGACATAATCGAGCCAGTATGGAATTTTCTATGCTATTGAAAAACGAAACACTTTATTATGAGAAATTATCAAATTCCTTATGACACCTTTCCAAATCAATTATAAACCTTTCTCAGTGGACAAACCGGTGAAAATTGCTGACATAGAAAAACTAACATGAAATACTATTTTGCAGTACCAAAAATCCATCAAGACAGTAATGGAAAGACTGATGGCATGATAAATGGGCGGTGTTGCAGTTAACCAATATTAAACGGCTACACGATATTTTATTGCATATCATTACCTCAGCCATTTGCAAAGTTTATGACTATTCGATCGGAGTCGAATTCTCTTACTCACGATTATTGCATCGATCATGTTTTCGGAGGCTTCTAACAGGGACCTGATGAAATTTCTCTAGCACGATCAAATCCAATTTCGATTTGTGCCGGGTCTACTTATCTATTCCGATCTCGTCTTCTCTGCACAACCATTTACACTGTACTATAGCAAATCAAACCATGTAAATAAAAAATCATAATCGTTACCATTAAATCGTACTGGCTATCCCGGCGCAGCAAAAGCGAAAGTTCTACGCAGACGAGACGCGCAAGTAATTAATTTCAATAAAAAAGTTATAAACACGACATCGACTTACGTTTATACGATCAAAACCATTTGTAAGACAATTTAAGCGGATTTGTTTATATTTTCTGATTTATTGCAACATGTTTACCACGGGTGAGTGTGGTTGTTGCCTTAGCAATCAAACGCATTTCGTGTAACACTTCACAACAAATAGAGCAAAATTGAAAGTGAAATTTATTGGACTTATTGTTGTTGTGTGGACCTTTTCAAAATACAACTTCCGGCGAAATGAATTGGATCAGCCATTGAAAACTATTTTTTATGTTGTTTTAACCTTTAAGCGTTGGATGATTAATGACATGGCAGTGTTATTCTGTATTGATGCCAGATAATTTGTCTTCTCAAAGATGTCATTGAAGATGTGGGAGTGGAATAATAAACTTCATCAATTCTACATGAATCGCTTTATATGGTTCCATTACGGTAACGAAACCTCTACATTTTCGACAAAAATTAATATAGGCGAAACATTGACGGTCCGGTCCGCTTTCCCATCGTATATTTTGATTATGTATCTATCGAATGAGGAATAAAGCCAATTCAAAATCTGATTTTCATCAATCTTAGATGCCTCAACCGTAATACTTACATAAGGGGCTGTGTGATCAAATTTGATTAATATACCAATTTCGTTTCGGACTTCTGTGAAACTGAGTGAACCGAAAGACTTAACTTGTGTGACACATGCAAATTTATTCAAAGGGTGATTATATTAACAGACAATAAATTCGTATGATGAAGGCCCCTAGTTTACTTATATTATTTATGTTACTATCTCTCGCACATCTTTCACTATGACTTTATAATTTTTTGACTAGTATTCAAGTATGAGGCAGTTTTCTCAGAAAAAGTTACAGAATCGACCAAGGCTCTGAGGCGACCATCACCGATTTTGATGAATTTCTTCTGCGAAACATTTTCTGTGCCGATCAATTTTTGAAGGAGTTATGGTACTTTGGAAAAAAATAGCAAATTTTACTCGGTAGAGGAATGTTTGAAAATTCATATCTCAGGTAGTAATAATCGCAGCTTAATGAAATAAGCGTTATTTTTAAGGTAAGATTGAAAAACAAATACCTTAATAAGTTTGGTCTACCGTTTGTAACACCTTAAAGGAATCATCGTGAGCTCATAAAAGTTAATAGATTCCTACTCAGGATCGAAAGTTATGTCGATTAATGCATGCCCGCCTGTCCGTCCGTTCGTCTGTCAACACGATTACGGGCGAAAATCATGCAAGGCTTTTCAGAAACTATAAACTACATGGTGAAAAAAATTAGGTAAATAGCAAGAGAGCAGGAAATTCGAGAATTTTGTATCGTGAAGCAAAATTGGTTTATTTGTAGTTCTCTTCGTGGTATTAATATCAATAAATGGTAAATGAATTATACGTTTTGAAGTTTACAAAATTGGGAAGAGTTTCGAATTATCGTGCTGTGAGAATCTTAGAAAATAAACACATAAAAAAATTACGAAAGAAAACTAAATCAAAGGAAAAGTAAAAACAAAAACAGAAAGGCGTCCACGAAGTGCACATAAAATATGGATTAATCAGTTTATGGTGATTTTGAACTACTATACTTTGCTTTGTTTAGGTACAACAATGGCTATCTTTACTCTTACTTCCCTGTATCTTCCTAAATCTGTCGTGAGAAGCTTCGCGTTTTACTATACCTTTATTTTAACTGTGCAGACTTAAGATTAATTCCTATATCTCCTTTCATAAATGTACACACAGCTAACCATCCTCAGGCCGTTTGTGATTAGGAAGTCAGGAACTGATCTTCCAGAGTTTGAGATTTTAGGGATACTTAATTGTAATTGATTTTGATCCTCCAGGACTTAAAATAAGGCTTAGCGATTTGTAATAATAATCAAAGAAACCGCAGCTGATTTAGCAAAGCTAATTACAAAAGAGGTTTTTCCGCACTAAATAATTACATTAGATGGCGCCGGTTGTGTGATTTTTCTACATAGAAAATCACACTTTGACCTAAATTTTATGTGCTTGCTGTACATATTTCTTAACTAAAAAAATATTATTAAATTGGAAAGAGTTTATGTTAAGTGAATACTTATCACAATTTGCTATCTTAGTTTTGTAAAATTTTATGTATAAAATAAGAGCTATTGTAAATAATGCAACACATGATAAATTTATCATTTTTACTCAAATCGTATTCTGATCTTTAAAAAGAAACAACAAAGAATGGACCTCCGAATCCCTAGCGTTGTATATGAGCTTACCAGCCAGGTCCAACATTGTACGCCTTATAGTTTTCAGAATGGGACAGCACAACTTAAGAAGAAAATCGGTATCACACTATCTTATTTTTATTGAATGTCTCTGTAAAAGGAGCACTAAAATCAGCAGTCCAGTGAATAAATGTCTTTAAAACATATTTCTGAATTAAAAGTCAAAAGAGACAACGACATCTTGAGCACAATGAACATACAACTGAAGAAAACAAAAGCGATGTGCATGTATTACCTTCCACAAGTGTCAGACATATCATTGCCTCTGTAACTAAAACATTTCGAAACTGTCATTGAGTGACAAGAGAACATGAAAAAATTATTGAATTTGCAGAAGAAAAAACGACATACATTCAAAATTTTGAACACTCTTGCAATTTCCGCTTTTTATAAGTGTACATATTAAATACGTATTATTTTTGAAACTGTGTGGGAAGAAGCAATAGCTATTCCCTTAGGATAACCCCTTCCCCTTATCAAAAAAATATAACTCAATACCAGAAAAAAAACATCTTAAGTTTATTCGCACACTCCTTTTACCACTTTCTGAAGTTCTTTTGAACATTTAATTCATCTAATATTGATTCTCTACATTGTTGACATAGATTACATTGTTTACGTGAAGTATTGCGACGAAGACTACGTCATTGTCTACATGTCAACACTGGCGTAATTTACGTTGTGTAGACAATTCGCCCATCATTGGACAGGAATTATTATTCACTGTATATATATATACAAAGTGTGAATTGTATTCCTCGTGTAATTTAATTATTAAATGCTTGAGTAAATGTCTTTTGTTCTCGCTGACCCCCTCGTTTCTCTCCGCCCCTTTTTCATAAATTCTGATTTAGCTGACAGCTAGGGATGGATCAAATAGGGTTGTTCCACAACACGGGCCACCGAGACGTCACAGGGTGGATGAGGTATGGCCAAAGGGGAATCGCTTCCATCAGACTCTCTCCTCCGCATCATAAGTAAGAAAGTGGAGCATCATAAGTAAGAAAGTGGAGCCTAGATCCCTTCCCGCTCGTTTCTTGTGTTTTTTTACTTTCATTTTCGCCCCTTCCCTTAGTTTTTTTCATTTTCCCTTATTTTCTTTTCCTTCCGTGCAGAATCAACATGAATTTTTGTTTATTGTGTGTCGGTGCCACCACGCGAGTTTCTTACATGAACCCACTCTACACTCTCCGCAAGTATGCCGGGCCCATCGAAAGTGTCACTCGGGGCTTCTCTGCCAGGACTTCACGTTCGCTTCAGCACCCCAAAGAACACACGAAGTGTACCATATTTCCAGAACTTTTTTCAAATAGTCAATTATTGAGTTACTTCAGAATTTGATTTGTAACAGTTTTTTTTGTTGGTACAATTATTAATTTAGACATATAACAATTTAATAGAATACATTTCATTAAATTAAACTGAAAAATTTTAATACCTAATGAGTGCTAATTTTCAAAATATGGTTCAGTAAAAAAAGAGTATTCCACATTACCCATTTTCACTCTATCAAGTTGCTAGCGGCTACCAAGAGAACAGCGGTTTTTACTACTTTTCTACTAATAAACTACAGGAAATAAACAAAATTATTTCAAAAAGATCTAAATTTTTACATACACAGATAGCAAATAATACAGCAGTAAAGCACCTGAACACCAATATACAAAATTGCATGAGTAGAAAACGCAAAAACTGGTTGCCGCGAATGAAAATTTAAACAGCTGGAATTCGCCTGCCAGATGCATCTACTTGGTCCAGATTCGAGAGTCCGGAATACATTTTTTTTTTATAATTGAAAAATTTCCCACACACGAATTGATTATGCTCACAATTAATTATTTGCAGTAATTATGATTTATTGATCAGGTAACACGAGAAGTCAATACTTTTTTCTACCTGCAATTGAAATTCTATGAAATAATGGGTTGCCACATGAGCGTCATAAATTCAACACAAAACGACACTGATATGTATCTAAAGCTGAAATATCTGCCACGGCTGCCATCGCAGGCCTGTAGCAAAGCAATTGAATGAACTATCGGACCAATAGACACCGCCGAAGAGTATTCTTTCTATAAATAGGTATTTCAGTGAAATCGATAATTAATCATGTGATCGTGTTGATCGTGTTCGGTACCTCAGCGTTTTTTTATCCAGTTCAATTTCGTGTCTTTCCACAAATTCTAGTCTTCTATGGGTGTATTTGTATTGAAGCTGGATCGGATTTGCAGCTCTAGGTTACTACCAATCGCTGAATAATGTCAGTTTCTTACTGAATTTTTCTAAGCGGCAAAGAACTGAAGATCAGCTAAAAACTGTTGAAATCCAAGAAGTAACAAAACGAAGAAAAAATGATCTCGAAGTGCAATTTGAAATCAATTAGACATCGGACATTGCTCATGGGATTGTAATCTTAAGGAATACTATCAAGATCACTCCGATCTTGCAGATTAATCCAACAGGTCTAGATGGTTGTAACGGACGCACGAAGGGGGTTCGAGTTGAAGTATAGTTTGTCTAGTTTAGATCGGGTGAGCCATGAGGAAGTGTCAGGCAAGTTATTGAGTCAAGTTTTTCACTTTGTCGGCTGCATTTTATCATCGCTTCAAAGTGAAGGCCGGTTCCTTCATATTGCTCGAATATTGATCGAAACTAATCGATTTATTGTTCATTGCATCATGAGCTGCAAGATGACGAAACATAGATGACGACACTTTCTGGCAAAACAATTTCACCATTTGTTTAGACAATTCCACTGTAATATTTCAATTACAAAATACAAAAATATAGAATCCTGTAGATTTAATACCATCAGCCACAATCGATTCCAAATGTTCAACAGGAATTCATATGTAAATGTAGGTCAGCATATAACACACCTAGGTAGACGATACCGACGTCGGCCATTCAAGCATATGACTCCGCAGAAGAGATTTTCTCATTTGCTTTTCTTGTATGGGCGGAGGTATAAAAAAAAGTAAAATTCTCCCCATGAATTTATGAATTATTTATCATTCCGATGTTAATAAATGTAAATCCTCTGAAATTATATGTTTTATTTGGCCAAAGTATTGTTTTATGATCGTCACTGTCTGCATTTGAAATCGATTCTGAGAAAGGATATATCTGCAACCAAGGCTACATAAAGCCCGAAAACATTTTTTTTAAATAATGGAGAAATTGATTTATATTTTGAATTTGAATTCCGTTATGAAGTATTAATGGTATCGATTAGTCTAGACAAATTAGGCTAAAAATTACCTTGAACTGTAATTGAACCAAATAGTCATAGTAAAACGTTACAATTAAATTAATTAAACTGAAATTAAATTGGTTAGGTATATGCTAGTTATTTAACACTTACAATCCGGCGCTCTGTTGGAAATAGAGCTACCTCATTTTGCATTTAGTTTATCATGTAATTCTCTCAAGTTGTCGTGTAAACCACCGGTGGTCCACGCTAGGTTGAAAATGTTAAAGGTCTCTTGAATTTGATTCAGTTAAAAATAAATAAAGCCGCTGTTAACAAAAAACTAGTACTAACTACTAAAAAGTTTTTTTTAATTTTTGCAACTGTATTATTATTATCAGACCTCTGTACACAGGTCCCTTTTCGTCCCTCTGCCACAAGCCGTCTTAGCCCCGTCGAGAGATTTCTCCCTTGTCAGATCGAGCATTTGCCTGTATGTTAGCTGCTCCATGCTAACCATAGGGCTGCCGGTAACAGCCAACCTCCTGCTCGCCAGGCCGGACATTCGCACACAAGGAGCTCCGCCGTCGCAGTAACCTCCAGACATAGCCTGCACGAATCATCTTCCAATATCCTTGCCCTTTGAGGTGATGTCTGAAGATAGCGTGCCCAGTAATCAGTGAAACTAACCATAGGAGTGTTCCTCGCTACATGCTTAGAACTTTCCTTTTGATCATTCTGCACGACAGCGTAATCGCCTTCCTAGTCTGTCGCCGTACCGTCATATTTTCCCACCGACTTTGGTACTCTTTCATGACGCACTTCTCTATTAGGTCCTTCCCCACACCTCCACCAATGGCGGAAAACGATTCCGGACCATGGAACTCATAGCCGTCTCCTGCTTTGCCAGGGCGTCCGCTATTTCGTTCCCCTCGATCCCTAACCCAGCCGAGTGTCGCCACACATTTCTCAGTCAGAGAAGAGTTGACCTCCGTCCGGTCCATGCAATTTGACCACCGCAATGAAGATTTTAGACCCTCCTTCAAGTAGACCAACGCACGAACCATACCAAGCATTTCTGCCTGATAAACCGAGGTGAATCTTCCCAGGCTAACATAGCAGGACAAGTTTAAGTCTTCAGGGAATATCTCTGCACCTGTCCTGCCGTCAATCATAGATCCATCCATGAAAATAAAAATATCGCCGAGTTCCTTATCTGGGAGTGATTCGCTACGTGGCGCTCTATGCTGAGAGCTGAGGAATGGAGGAAACGGCTGCGGAAGGCGCTAGGATTTGAATTTTTGTATGCGATTTGCGACATTTTGTTCGGGAAAGAATAGAGAAATTCTTCACCTATTAAAATAAAAAAAATTTTTTTCAATTTTGAAGACAGGTTTGTCCCCTGCCTTTTACAACCCGTGAACTGATATATCGGCTTTTTTATAGGCTTATCTGTTATACGGGTAGTAAGAGGATTAAGATGAAGCCGACCTTTTGATTGTTATGTTGCCCAATCCAAACCCGACCAAAGGGTGGCACACGCGACGCCATATAAATATTATTGCTAAGTCTTGCAATCGGTCCTAGCACCGTACGGTACGCACTTAACCATTCCGAGATTTTTGGATAATTAGAAGAAAATCCGTCTGGACTTCGCACGTAACAACACCCAAACGGATTGAATCGAGGTTTATTTTTTTTAAGCAAACATAAAATTTAATTCTTTTCATTACTTAGAACCAAATTTCCCTTTAATGTTCCTTTTTAAGATGAAAATAAAACTTAGTTTAGACGATCCTGGCACTGTATTGGATATAACTTTTATTTTTTATGAGCCACAATTAGAGTTCCAAAATTATTATATTTCAAACGTTTTCTAATAATTTGTTTGTATTTGTTTAATTCCAAGCTAATTATTGTAATTTTATTTTGTTGAGCGAGTTGAGGAGCACGTGTGCATACTTTCTCCTCTGTGGACGTGGATTCGAATCCTGCACAGGACAGAATGATTTATCTCGATACCAATGGTTTACGCAGCTCTACTGACAAGAATTCCACTTTGAAGCCATTGGGATATTGCACAGTAAGAATTTCATGCCAAAAATTGTGGTTCACTTAGAACATTTGTCAGGTTAAAATTTTCCTAATTTCCTTCCGGCTAAGCTGAGCTGTGTGCAACATAGCGTTGTCCCCTGAGCTTAGACAATACCTTAAAAAGTAGTCACAAATCCAATAAAAGATTTTTAGTTCTACTTTAAGACACTTGAATTGTTTAGATGGAACTCTATAGATATAGCTAAGCTTTCTGAAAGTCATTCTAGCATTCATTTCCATAATTAATTAAAAGAATGAAAATTTCTGCGAATACATTCCTTGGTTCTCTTTCAACAAAATTTCTTCCAACCAACGAGTACTCAAAATTTCTAAATTTTGAATCGCAAATTCAAGTTATTTAACACAAAAATTCTTCAGACTGTATAAATATTACTTTAATAATTGCGTACTTTATAAATGCGCAAAATTGCTAATTATTTACCACAATGCATTTCATGCTATTTGTGTATGTGTGTGTGGTAGGTATGCATAGTGAAATGATTTATGCAAACTCTGTGTAGTAAGGCATATGCGACTGCATTCAAGCAGTCATATTAATCTGCTTTTTCTAAAGGCCTGCATTATAATGGCTGGCGAGCATGTGAAACCAGGCAAGTTGTATGATTTATGTTATGATACGGAAAATTGCTATTACTTAGCATTCATTGATTTCATACCTGATACTCAACCAATGTAGATTTAAGCGTACGTAGTTATTATTCATTCAGTTCCACTTCAAATCTCTGTTTGCCATTAATTTCTTGAATTTTTAGTCGCATGCCGCAGTGAAAGGGGTTACACAGTAATGAATTTGGTTTGATTTGTCAGCAGTTGTTAATAGTATTTAAAGTTTGCACTACATCTAGTTAAATAAAGTAATAAGAAGCCTTATCACTCCTGAAGATTTCGTAACTCTCGATCTCGACTTCATTTCAAAATGTATATATATATTATTTCCGACGTCATATTTCACGAATTGGAATGCTTTCACACTGAAAATGTTTCTTTTACTATTTAATTAGTGTAATGTTTATGAGTAGTATTATCCCTAAATAATTTCGTTTAACTCTGGTCTAGCGTTAAATTGTCTCCAGCTCGCTTGGAAGAACCACTTCGGAAATCCTCAATGAGGTTGATATCATAAAGTTCTTCATTATTAGAATAAAAAATTGTCATTGTTTTTTTTATTAGCAGGAAAAACTCTTTCATTTGTAGATTATGCTTAAGAAGAATTTACGGTATCTTATTATTCTGCTAAGCCTAAGATCTAATCATGCGTCCTCAGTTATTAACCAAGATAAATTTTCAAGGTCAAGGAAAAGTTTTGAGGAGGACTTTCGCTGAACTCAATCAAAAGTGAGGGTTGATTTCAAAGTGCCACTGCACGCTGCACAGATTTTTTTTTTTTTTTGAAAATTTACGTATGTTTTTACTGAAGCTTATAAATATATGAAAGAAATTTTAAAATTTTCCAAAATGGCCGCCCCGGGTTACTTGAAATGAGTTCCCGTCTGATGGGAGGTGGCGAGCTGGTAGTAACCAGTTGGGGAAATCCCGAACCGAGAAAAAAACTTACACTATTAATCATATTTGCTAACACCTCTACTGTAAGAGAAACCTCGGATATCCCGACACCCGACGACAAAATAGCGGCCATTTGAGAAATTTTTCATAGTTTCGGCCACTTAGGAATTTATTGTTTTTGGAGTACGTTTTTTTCTGAATGGGGGGGGGATGTTTGTGGTTCATCTTAAAGTAGAAGTGTTACTGTAATTGAGGGTAACACCGCCTCCCCCTCGAGCCATCAGTTTCGTGGTCTCTTTACTATCAGATTCTAAAATCACGTTTTGAGTAAAACGCGTTCAACATTTTTTTGTAGTTTTAAGTCCTGTAGAAAGGATACCGTTTGATTTATCTTAAGTCGCACATGACGTGATGCTATCGGTATCCCTCCTCTTCCTCATAAGCAACATGTTTCTCTTCCTTCGCCAGGCGTCGCTGAATGCGAGCTTCATTTGCTGCAGGATCTGTCGCGGCATCTGCTTCTCGAATGCGCGTGATGTTAATGCTTTCTGCTGGTCCCAAATGAACCCCCCAGAACCTCCAAAACACCTTGAAACCCATTATTGAACATAATTGTTGCTAGAAAAATGGCTATGTTGATGATTTCAGGACCCTTGAATTGGTGTTTCGGTGCCATCTTCCACAATATCGCGTTGAAAGATCGTCGTAAATGAGTTTTATTGCTCTTAGAACTTCGTCTTTCAGTTGAATTCTGCAGAGCTTCTGTGGCATCAGCTACTCGCCACTTACACCATGAATTTTCGCCAGGTGGCGAATACAAAGCTGGTATGGCGAATTATTGTCAACTGAAGATTTGTGGTAGAAAGTTTCCCAAATAGCTTTCTCTAGAGATTGTGCATTCCGACGAATATCCAGTCCGTAGTGAGAGATCCTGACGCTCGATCTGCTGGTACCCCATGTAAAGAAACCGATCTTGCTAGCATTTCCTTTATACTATCCGCTTCCATTTTCCGGCGTTTTCTGGGTAAATTACCTTGAAGACTTCCTCGTGTTCCTCATCCACAAAACTGTCGTGATTTCAAGAATTTCGATGTGCGCATACAGCACACCAATTTCAGTTCATATTTATGTCAATGGATTTCTAAGATCTATATCCGATTAGGGTTGCAATGCCAAATTTAGTGAAAAATCCTCTTTGGCTTGGACTCAAAGACACTGTCAAAAAGTCCTCAGCCTTTCAAGCTTCTCGATTTAATTTCTTTTCCTCTTTTACTGACTGAGCAATTGATAATTTATAGACTTCTTTAGCGGCCGACTAAAGATTGTTACACAGAGAGTAAAATAACGAATTCGAGAAACCTGCTGCCAGTTTCATTATCCAGCAAAATATGTTGAGTCCCGTATATCCAACGCCAAGTAAACGCATTGCTAATACAATCCTTGAGTTTGTTTCAAAAGCACAACGATTGATTTCATGACATGAAGGAATATCTCTGCTTGCACATGCACAATTTACTACTAGAAGATGGCTGGGTAACAGGTAGGCTATCACGTAGAAATCCTTGATCCTGCGATCCTTACGGCGACCATAATACAGAAAGGGGTAGAGAAGGGACTCATAGTTTTTACCTGAGCTTAGCGAGTCCACCATGGCAGAAACAACGCGAATACAAAACCGAAAATCCCTAGAAAATTTCATTGCCGAAAATAAAAGATTTTAGGATTTTTTACCGGATCCTCCGGTAAATATTCTTCCATATCTTTATTGTTAGACCGAATTCGGGGAAATACTTTTGCGCACGTGCAAAGGACCAGATTTGCGTGATAAAAGAAGTGTATCGCACTTCCTTTCTGTTGGTAGAAACAAATGACAAAACTGAAGGAACGAGACACGAAGCAATCACGCACTTCAGTTTTTTGGTCCAGCTTGAACAATTCGGATAAATTTTCAAGACTAATGATATCTTCCGTTCCAGACTTAACTAACAGATTTTGCCCACCTTTCTTGGAACGGTCAGGTAAATCTGGAGCAAAAATTCGTAGTGTGTGGTCGGCCTTAGAAATTGGCTTTCTTATATGTGCAAGAGAAGCAAAAAATTTCACTGAAGGACGTTGAATTCCTAAAGATTGATTTTTTGTCGCATCTGTGCAACACGTTCTGGCGTTGCTGCTGACGTGGACGGTTCTAGTAACGGCGTATTAACCATTATTTGAGAACATCACTAGTAATTTGAACGTAGATGAGAGAGTTACTCTCAATATGGTTACATCTGGTAGGGAACGTGTTAACAGTAGAGGTTTTCTGATGGCATATAATTCGAGACCTTTCTAGTTGTAATAATTGCGTGGTTTGCAATCCATATAAGTTCGTAGATCCACTTTCAATTTATCAAGAAACATATGAGTTTCCTCATTTCTGGCTACGAACCTTAAGGATCCACTAAGCCGGCAATTATTAAAAGGTGTACTAAAATAATTTATTGTGAACTCGAAACTTAAATATTAAATTTTACAAAATGACGTCTAATGAAAATGATCTAGATTCTAGAACCTCCATATTAATTATTCATAAAGTTAGATTTGTCAAATTTTCCACATTAAATCCAAATTGACAAGCAATAAATCTCTCGGGGAATTTCTCAATATCAATTTAAATCCACAGAAAATTTAAATTGATTTCTGATGTAAACTGAGAAAACCAATAAGCATCCCACAACGTCTGCTCCAGTCACCAACTGTGTAAACGATAAATTGTGGAAAATTTTTAATTATTTCGAAGCCATCACTTATTTATCTCCCCACAGCAATCGTTCCACATTCCTAAAAGATGTATCTAAAGTTTATTTTCAACTTCGAAATAAAATTCAGCACTGTTCTGAGTTATCTAATGCCGGCTTAGTGAGCATAAACTGTGCAAAATTGACCTTTTTCCATTCGTGTTTCAATTTAATCGGAATTCATCCCAAAAAGAATCATAGGATACCTTTGCGGTTGATTAACCGATCGCTGCAGATATTTTGACCGTAATACATACATAAATAAGGCCAGATTAATTGATCGAGTTGATGATCAGCGGTTTTTGCCGGCACTGCACTACGGTTTGCAAGACTTAATCAGCCCGCCTACGAGCACCTTTAGAGCAACATTAATTGGCTTTTTACAAAAAGATCCAAGTTACCTCTTCAATATTCTTTACCACGCGCCAAATAAATTTTCCGTAATTGGAATTGGATTGGAAATTTTTATCAATCTAATATTCATAATTTTAAGTTTAACTATTATGGCAGACATATCTCATCGTATAACTTGGGTGGTCCAGGATTTGATTTGATTGCTTGAATGTTTTATTGCCAATCTCTTTTTCCTTTTATTTATCCGCGAGATTATGAGCGGCGAACTGAGTGTATAAGTTTTAGAATAAATATATAATTTCATTCAGATTAAAGTTAAGATTTTTCTTTTCGTTGTAAATTTTATGTTCGTTCGAACCAAATGCGAGTTAAAAATAACAACGTGTGAACGTAATAGTGCGATAAGTAGTTAGTTCTAGAGAAATTAATATCAAAGTGCGACTATTAGCTCTAAAGGA
>QYTT01081524.1:7489-18561 GCA_006980735.1 Dasypogon diadema
AACATCTACCACATTTTGGGTAAGCTTAATATAGGACCCTTCGTGCATTAAAATTCATACTTTACTTTCTTAGAGGGTGGTGGAAAAATATATTTACATATTTAAATTCAGCGTGAAAAGTTCTATCAGGATCACATATTTTGCTCCGTGTGCCAAAAAAAGTCTAATTTTGTTCCTTAATGTTATCATACATTGCAGAAATCTCACTGAGAATAAAACTGAGTATAATTTTCGTGTTTTAGTGATTTAGGGACATAATATAATAAATACAGAGCAAATTAAAAGAAAATGAATTTTTCTAATTAATAAAAAATGATTCTACTATAAAATATTCCAAATATTGCAACAGAGAGTTGCACAACACAACTCCGCAGCATTCAATTTAGTTACAGACCGAAACGAATTAATTTTCGGTGGAATAATTTATACGATAATTACTAAAACTGGAAAGCTACAAAAAATTACACGTGGAAAGTGTGACAAAATATCGTTTTTATGTTAGTCACATGAGAACAATTGAGAATCAGTTTAAAATAAAAATCAAAGTCGCGATCTAAAAGGTCAAGGTTGACTCACTGGAACAACTCGACCAAGTCAAGTTTCTGTTTACAAACAAAAAAACGGAAACAACTTTTTTCTGGCTCAAAGTGGAAATTTAAACTGAGAATTAGCTTTGCTAATGACAAGTTCAGAGCTGTTTTGAAATTATAAATTTGAAGCTTGCTGCATTTAAATTACAAGCAGCTTGCGGAGGTGAGAAGCTTCTTCCCGATATTTTCTCGTAGCAAAGCAGCTCTTATGACACCAGAGATGATTTGCTTAAACAATTCGACGTCCGTATCTGATAACCTTAATAAACTGCGAATTTATCAGTATATTTGGTTAAATTATGACATTTTTATTTTTGCTTAAAATAAATGCAAGCTTTTCTTCTGTGCAGAATTATCTGGTGTTATTCAAATTAGATTTCATTCTGAGGAATTAAGATTGCTGTATTATATAACACAATGCTTAATAGTGATGTTTTGCTCTGAAGAATGTAAACCAATTCTTTCGTAATTTTCTTTATAAATCTTATAGTACTTATGACGCAAAATACTAGAGAATAGACATTTTTTTGCCTGCATATAGAGTACAATGAAAAGATTTGGTAAAGTTTCGCCTATAATTTATATAAGAGGCAACAGTATGCCCGAGACTGTTCGAATGCCACCCAATGCAACTCGAACACTATTTGTAGTATTGTTCTGTGGATGGTAGTATGGTTTTTTATTAACTTTTGTGAAATTATAGGAGGTTAATTAAATTCTCCATTTTCTAGTAGATCTAATCACGAACCGGTCCCAATATTATGTATTCCCAAATGCTTTGAAGCAAGGCACCACAATAGGGCGTTTACTGCAAGCATTAAATTGATTTATACTTTGCATGACATGTATACATATTTTTTGGTAATTTAGGTGATGATGCACATCGCCAAGGAGACACGTCTGAAACAGGAGAACTGCCACTTCCTGTGTCGTTTTTTAGTTTTGATGTGCATAAACCTTTTATTTTCTGAGTGGTATTTATTTGATTTGTTTGATTTCGTGATAATGGTTTTATACTGAAGGTGGTTATAGGGAATGGAGAAATTGGGGGAAAATATGTTAATTTTGATGGTGTTTTACTTCTCATAGAATGATTGCAGTCCATCAAGTTCTTCGTATATTACTTGATTATATCACCTCTTTTATAGAAACTATGATTCAATT
Source organism: Dasypogon diadema (assembly GCA_006980735.1). NCBI lineage: Eukaryota > Metazoa > Arthropoda > Insecta > Diptera > Asilidae > Dasypogon > Dasypogon diadema. The sequence continues at coordinate 9,244 of QYTT01081524.1, forward strand.
AATCGCGAATCGTATAATTGTACAGTGCTATTCTGTACCTAAGTCTTAGAGACTTAGAAAAATATTCTCCAACGCTTCTTGTAGTAGCAGCAGCATTATGCAAAATTCTCACATATATTTATTTATTTAGAGCTTCTCAATCATCTTAAATGAAAATGGTGGGTGGGAAAATAAATTTCATTACAAAATCCACAATTAGCTTGAATTTCTCTAAAAAATAGTTTCACATTACTGGGTGTACGCAGACTTTTTCTAGCTAGTGTATATATTCGTAAATAAGTAAAAGGAAACATTTCCAATCGACGGAAAAGTGCAAAAAGTTACCTCTGCAGTTATGATTAACAAGAGAACCCATATTTTGTCATCCAAAATGTAAAAAAAGAACCTGTGGGACCGTATAGCAAAATACATGCTTACTATGGGCGGATAGTTTAGAAATATGTTCGTAACTTTTAAAATAAACAAAACACGTTCAAAAAAAGTGGAGGTGCTATAAAATGGCCTTGGTTTAAATTATTTAATAAATATATCGATTAAAAACAAGCAGCGCACTCAATGGAAGAAAATCTTGGAGGCACTTTGGAAGAACAAACTGAGAAAGAAAATAATGATGCGGAAATAGAAATTGAAATGACCAAGAAATCCAACAAAAAAAGTTGTAAGTCACCAGACTGGCAGAAAGAATACTTAGAAAGAAAGCTAGAAGAGAAAAAAAACGGAAAGGGAAAGAAAAACAAAAGAACGTCAGGAAAAGAATATGCTTGAAGAAAGAAAAATTAATGTGCTAATAGAACTGAATACTACTGTACGAACCTTGACTATTTCAAATACGTGCACTTCGTTATAATAACAAGCTCTGGAAACTTAAGAGCGGAAAAAGTTGAATAAGGTGGCAAGTTTCTTTGTTAAGTGTTAATAAGAAAAATTTTATTTTAATTTCTTTAATATTATTTTATGTTTTTGAGAAATAAAATTGTGTTCACAATTCTATAAAACATCTGTTTTTGATATTCATTTATTAAGGCCTTTAAAGAGCCTATTTTTATCTATAAAATTATATCAAGTAGAGTTTTTCTGTTTATATAATGGGCCATATGCATAAAATTTAAGTAAATGCTTTGAAAGTCATTTACAAGTAAACTGCAAATATATTCGAACTTGCATTTTGTGCAGAAAAATACCCGGTGTTTCGAAATTAAAATTTATTTGATATCTGTATTTCTTTCGCATTTAGTCCTATATCGTAAAGGAAATTTTGTAAACAACAGAGATGAAATGTTAAAATAGAGAGGACAAAACCTTTTAGTATGAGCTAAATCACTAAAATTAATGTATACATAAATAAGTGATGTCACATTCATTTTATTTTATCTGAGAAGGATAGATAGATAGATAGAAAGAAGGATATACAGCTTTATTGTAGTAACCGTTCGGAACGGAGAAAGTTCCGAATTCGTTGTTTTTGTTGTTGCTTTACAAAAACAAATGCAATGTTTCGGAAGTTTTTCCGTTCCGAACTGGATACGACAGTAAGGCTGTTAATTATTGGGTTCAAAGTATTCATTTTAACTAATGAAATAGTACTAATATTGTGAAGTTTTCTCTCCTTTTCGTTTTAACGTTGTACCACTGTCGCCTATAACATTTTAATTTTCAAGTATTGATGTGTTAATGATGTAAATTGTTAAATTGTTAAGATAAAATATATAAATTTAATTTCCTTTCAGTATGCATGAAATATCATACTCACCCGTGAGTATGAATCTTAGTTTGTAATCTTTCATGTTAATAAGTTTACCTGAAGGGAACATTTAGAAAAGGATTCGCTTATATTGAAAAAACAATCAATATCTTTTTGTTAAGTTTTTTATTAATATTATTTCTTCCATTTCGAAGTATTTAATTTACGATGAAAGCTGTAGCATTATTTCAGATTCGCGCCCGTCTGGAATGCCATAATTTTCTGGATAGTCATCTTCATTACTTAACTTCAGTTAAACTAATATTATGTAAAATGCTACTTGTTGTTACAATATATTTAATGTTTTTCATTTTTTGACACGGGAGAAATTTGAGCCTTCGAAAAGAATTTTTAAGCTTCGCAAAAGCTTGTTCAATAACTACACGTACCTACGAGGCTGATTTATTAGAGAAAATTTGTAATGGTGACAAGTGGCCATTATCACGAAAAGGCTTCATAAGAAGCCAATCCAGCGGATACATTGAATCGCCTAGAAGGTGATATTTCTTAACAAAAAAATCAGTTTCTTTCAACTTTGTATATAACGGTGATGATGTCCAAATGCGGAGGAATCAAATTAATAATATTGTATCACAAAATATATAGGGGTATCCGCTTATTTTCATTTTCTTCATCATATATTCCGACCGATACAAGATTGATGTTAGTCAGAACCCTTATTGTGATATCTCTGGATGTGAAGTTTCGCAGCAAAACTTGATGCAATCTCATTTTATAAACGAAACATTGCTTTCAACTCTGCGGCAAGATAGGTTTATGGAGTACGCCGCTTTGACTATGTTCTGAATATACTATACGTACCGCAAAAATAAAATCGAACAATTTTGTTTTTAGTTAACCCTTTCGCTGCCACGTGAATTTTTGAACTTGTCCCAGAGGGCCACAATATAAATGTCATATTAAAAATTGTGGTGGTCATCTGTGACCACCGTGGCCCAGTGACGCAGTTTGTCTTTCCATGAAATTTCAGAAATGATTGAGGGAGATAGAAAATATGTTTGAATGGTAGTGTTAAATAATTTAGACAGTCTGTGAATATTCTTCAAAGGAGTAAGATTATAATTTACCCTGTTTGCCTTGTTTAAATACATTTCATCGAAAAATATAATTTCTTATAAACATGAACTTTGCTGATATTCATTTTCTATACATAAGATAATTTGTGCGAATATTTTAATTACTAAAAATATATACATAAAAAATTCTTTATTATTAAGGATATTACTTTGTTTTTGGCTAAAAAAGAATATTAAATATTGTTTATATTAAATGTACATTTGTTATTATTGAGTAGCACATTTTTTAATTTATAAGGTTATCTATATATTTGCATTATTCATTAATTTTTATTCGAGAGCTCAAAATGAATGATTAAAAAAGCAAAGTATTGCCTAAGCTCAGCAGACAACTTTATGATGCACACAGCACAACATAGGCGGAGGGAAAAATGCACGTCGCAGGCAACAGACAGCAAGCTTCGTGAAGCTGTCTGCTAACCGCATGCTGCCTGGTAAAACCAAAGGAACGACGCAAGCTGCAAGCTTCATACACATTCTGTCAACTTAGAAGAAATTTGTTGACATTTCAGAAGATTATTTTGGCTTAATTTTCATGTAATTTACATCATGTATGTCGTACATAAATGGATTCTCCATCATAAAATTTATAACCTTCTCTTCCATCGTTGACACCTCTGCAGCCGCTTCACTTTGTGTACACCAAACAGCAGATGACAATTGCCTACACAAATTATATGTTTTCTCTCGATTTTGCAAAGTTGTCACAACTGCGACCGCAGCAGCAAAATTAGAAACTTGCCTAACCTCAGCTTCACTTTTCTAAAGCCAGCTTCATCCTGCCTGCATTTGTCTAGCTTGAACAGGATTCCATATGTTTTAACTTTGCCTTGGGGTATGCTGCCTGCTGCCTGCTGCTTACGGTGAGTATTTGGATTTGGCCCTTATACTTTTTTGACGACGATACATTGCATCAAATCGCTCAGCAGTAATTCTTTTCCATCACGACGCTGATCTCATGACCATTTAACTATAAAACAGTGATCTCGAATGGGATGTTGTTTCGCACCCAGCGTATTCTTCAGACCTGGTCATACCTGATTACCGCCTGTACCACAAAAACCGCGAGTTTCAATACAATTTCCTAATATACAGGGTGTTAAAACAAAAGTGAAACAAGTTACTTTTTTTTTTTTTAAATCGGCTCAAGCACTAAAATTTATTCTGACGAGTTTTTATGCAAAGTTTACCAGCAACTATTTTTCTTTAATATTATAGTAACTAAATCATAATAGATTTAGCCTACAAACGCTAGCTTAAAAGTTTGAAGCACGATTTCTCGCAAGCGAGTGGCGTTGAGAACAGAGTTTAATAGGTTTTAAAATGATTCCATTTCAGATTTTAGGGATGAACCCTACCTCCGCTGGCGGGTTGAAATAGAGCCTCTTAATTAATTATATTTGATATATTATTAATTTACGCATCCGAATGGTTTTCTTAAATATGATGATAAAGAATAAGTTAAAAGCAGCTTGTTTCGTTTTCGTTGGACCAGACTGTATACCTTCATTAAATAAGTCTCAAGTTAAATTCTAGTAAAATGATTTGTTTGTTGAATTTTTACTTTGATTCATTCAACTTTAATAATTGCTGCCCAAATTGACGGCTTTGGCGCTTTTAAGTATCAAAAATTCACTGCACGTCCAGTGCTGAAAGTGTGTAAAACAATACGTTGGAAGTCATTGCGAATTTACAAAGCACTTGTAACTAGATAGAAAGCTGCATAGCATTGGATGGGGTCTAATCGATGAATCTGCTTATTTTTCTGGCCAATTAAAATTCAACGTTGTTTTCTTGGTTTGTTTTGTTTTTTCTGTGCATATTCGAATCGAATTTCTTCGTCATTCTTGTTGACTGAGATTTATCAAGGTCACTTTACAAATTTACTGTCTTCTTCGCCCGCTAAACACACCAATTTTGCATATTTAAGTAAACCGAACTTTTCGTGAGAATTTCATGGTTTCGGTAATTTAAATTCACATTATCCAATGCCTTTTTTCTTACGATATGCTACCAGGAAAAATGACACAATTAAGCCTTCTATGCTACCGACCACTAACCTAATTGGATTTCCAATTTTAGGCGGACTTTTCACATTAGGTAAAGCATTCTTATGGAGAAGTTTCAACAAAATGATGGATTATAAAAGGGCAATGAAGGGCTGTCATGCAGATTTACCCCATGTTGTACAATATATATACGTACACATTACGTCCTTCTTCTTAAGATAAAGTGAGAGTAAAGGTCAATTTCTCCACAGAGTTCCATCCTATTACGTGGGAAACTACCCTGAATTGCTGGAGTCAAGTGAAATTGGATTTCGGTGTTTCAATCATTCCGTGAGATCTCTCAACAGAAAGTAGAAAAACAAATAAAAGTGGAAAAATACTCACTCACTCTATTCTCAAATCCCTCAATCCTGTTAAAAACAATTCGAGGCAGTGTCAAATCAAGGAGTTCCCACCTCCTTAAGGTTGATAACCGGAGGGTGCTAAAAAGTTGTTTACTACGTATGACTCTGAACAAAACATGAATTTTTAACAAATCAGCAATTAAGCAAATTGGCACGATGTCATGCATTTACGAGTGAGGAGAAATTGTAAAATGATTAGTTCTATGACGATTTGACTGTACTTACTTCATACCCTTTGATCCTGTACAATTGTTCATTTGTTACTAAATATACTAGTGCTAATGGCAATAACGTTATGGCAGTAAAAAATAAAAAATACCGCCGAATGGTGCGGCAATGTTTTTTGCTCGATCTCATTAAAATCGAATTTTTTAGCAATTTTTAACATAAATAAAATTGAATAATTCTACGACAACTTTCCTACACATATTTATCAAAACCACTTTATTTTTATTATCACATTATAAAACAATTAACACATGAAAATTTTGAGTGAAAACATATTTCGTGTTTTCATTTGGAAGACGAACGATTTTCCTCGGGATAAATCACTGCTATCCGAAAAATGAGCTCTGAATGTGGTCCCGTTCGGATAGGTTCCACTTTATACTAAATCACAGATAATTACAGAAGTATGATTTTGTTTTGTTTATGTTCTTTGCTTAAATCCGAACAAAAAGTCTCGACAACATTCGTGCGAACAGTTTCAGTAGCGAAAGTGGACTGAAGACTGCGAAGAAAATTCAGGCAAAAAGCTCGAATTTTTGTAGGAACTTTTTAGTGATGCTTTGATTCTAGACGGGGGAGAGACATGGTTACCGCAACAGCTAGGAGAACTGGATCTGGACTGGATGTAATTGTCTAGAAAGCTTTGTGGGTCTACCAGTGGCATGGCAGCTGGGTGTTATACAATTCTTTAGAGCAGAAGATGTAGGTAGGTGGTAATTATTAAAAGCAATTATTTCGCTGATATCATCTGCTTCGCTACATTTTAGTCATAGCATAATAATTTGTTTTTTTTATGTGTCACTTGCACTTTTTCGGAAAATATTGACCTTTTGCATCCAGATTTCTTGTACAAATTTTTAACGTTATCTGCCGGTCTCCTTTTGCGTGGTTTCTTATACTTTGATAATGCGAAAAACAGGTGTGAATTGAACTATTCCACCGACTAGAGATGTGGACAAAATGTGAATCTTCCATAACTGATTTGCGGAAAAAAGGCACCAATAAGTTTTTGTTCCGACAAGATGTAAACTGAAATACTGGGGCTTCGCTCTTTAAATATGAAGCTAGAGAATACCCAAGTAATAGATATAAGGAGAAACATTATCAACCGTAGTCCAAAAACAATTCAAATCCTGTAATTAAATGCAACATCTATTTTGTGTTCACATGTGCTATCTTGCTTAGGAAATACATTACTTCCAAAAGTGAAACAAGGAAAAATCTGTGCTTTTACGTTATCACAATACATATGTCGTATTTCTGTTTAATACAAACCCAAGATTTTTAACTTCACTTAACAAAGGTAGTACGCACCTGTGGAGTACTACTGACAGGACGTCTGATATATCAAATGTGTCGTTGTTATCTTTATTTAAGTCAGGTTCTTTTTGCTTAATTCTTAATTCTAAATAGATCGTTAAGGAGTATCTTAAGATATAGGATTAAATGCTGAACTCATACTTTGACAGATAATACACATTAAAGATCCTATTAGGATCCGGTTATCGTTAGTTGACTGATTGCTTAAGGTCAATAGACGTACAATAGAATGCAATTGGCCTGGATTCTATCATGATAGAAAGTAAAGAGTAGCAAATGACGGAAATAATCAACGTAATGTGCGTCAAGAAAAAATCATGGGTTTTTGTTGGGGATCATATTCTTTTTTGTGCTAAACGTACTCTTGGCTCGACATATGGAGGAAAGTAAGTCGAATAACGGCCGAACGGATATGCACCTATGAAACTAAATGCTTACTATTGTCACTTCTCGTAATAACCTAGACTATCATGGAGTTTGTGTACGGAACATAGAGGTGGTTAGGTACTATAGTTAGACGGTACAGAACAGTACACATTTGTATAAAATTACTTTTCCTTTGGTTCATTCCTATTTCGTAGCTCTATCCAAGCAGGAATTCACATTTAGATTAGACTCCTATTAATGTATGTAAAGATTATCGTACATGTATTGTATTATCAGAATTCGATCTGTTTTGAGATGTAATCTTTTCGTTTTCTTTTCCATAGACTAGATTCTAAAGTAGTGAAACTTTCGTGGTAAGGACGATATTTGCTAATGAAATTTACGAATTTACCTTTCTTGTAAACTATATTAAAGGCACCAATATGTCGAAATAGAATCTTTTTATGCTCGCTGACCCCTTGATCCTCCTCTCTTGTAGAATGTCTTCGCTTTTAGCATTTAACTAGGTAATGGCGGGCAGCAATTAGGGACGTCCCCAAACAACGGGCCACCGAGACGTCACAGGGTGGATGGGGTGGTCAAAGGGGAATCGCTGCCATCTGCAATCCGCCTCTGGGCTTCCCTTCCCATCTCATTTTTTTGGTATTTTTGTTTTTTTTATTTTTTTTCTTTTCCTTATTTTTTTTGTATATTCTTTTTATTTTGTCTCCTTTTCCTGTTTTTTTTTGTTTGTTTTTCTCTTGTTATTCCGTCCTGTTCCCTTTTTTCTCTTCTCCTTCCATCCTCCCTCCATCGGCACGATTCCTTTTTTTGTTAATGGGCATGCGGAGAAGGCAGCAATAATTCCCGGAACCCACCCCACACCCACCGCCAAGCTAGCGAACGAGCGTGCCGGCCGCCAATGGCCCCTCCGAGGCATCTGGACAAGTGCATCACAGAAGCGACTGAGCCTGTTCTGGAGACCTCGGGAGCGAGCTCTTTTGTAGGACTTCGACATAGATACTCGCCTCTCATTAGGGCAAGATCCAGGGCGGAGTCTCCTAAGAGTGGGAGCCCTTCCTGGCTTTCACCAGCCTCTTGTCAGGGCAGAGTGCGAAATCAGGATGGATACCCTTGTGCGTCTTGAAAGATCTCCCGGCTGGTTCGCTCTAGAGAGTCTAGAGCATGAGGCTCGCTTTAGCCTCCAAACACGTTTAAAAACTATGTTTGAGCACTTTAGACAGAAATAGTAATATGGCTTATTGATTGAAACTCAGCTGGAGATTAAGTATTTGACTTCTTCGGTATTGGAATAAAGAATGATACTTTTTAAGGAATAATGTCACTGTGAAATTTTCTCAAAAAATCGATTTTTTCAATAAATATAATATTACTCCTATGAGATCGGATCCTATTTTTGTTACGATCCGGAGTGAGCCAAATACCTTAAAACCTTAAATGCGTTTCTTACGAAACTGATATTTTCAAACTGGCGTGCAGCATAAAAAATTCAATTTTTAACCGATTGACTCGAAAGTTTCTAGAAAAGATTCCTTTTATAATTACCTAATGTACCATGTAGAGATTTTACTTTAGTTATAATATTTTTTATATCTATTTATTGTGGTCCAAAACGAGTTTTTTTGTTGAAAATCTCATAACTCTTTGAAATTTGTATAGTTTGCAAAACCCTTACATATTTCTTTAGCTAATACCTCGTAGAAAATAAATTCAAAGGTTTTTTTTGTTTAGATACAAGCGGTTTTGAGAATTTCTGCTCCAAAATGATGTCGATTTTGTAGCACTTTTTTCAAATTTATGGTCTAAAAAATTATCGTTCATTGACATTTTGTAACAGTTTCAGGTTACGTTTCCAGCAAAACGGTCTAGAAAACTGAACTGAATGAATTCACTATATTAGTTTTACGTTTAGGAGTGTGTAAATAGGGCTAATGATTTTAAGCGTGTAATGAGATGTTTTTTGAAAGCTGTGTTGAGTGTCCATGGCTAGACGGACTAGGCTTCAGCCATGCTGATGAGATTTGCTTACCGTCGAAGTCGAAACACTCTACAATAATTTTTTAAATGCTGGCACTTTGCTAGCAATTCGCATCTACACAAATTTTTTGCCTTACTTTAAACAAGTGATAATT
>QYTT01081525.1:0-16401 GCA_006980735.1 Dasypogon diadema
GAGCTTCTGGTTATTTGCTAGGATACAGATTGCTACCAGAGCCGGTCTTTTCCAATTACTAATGAATGACTCAATTTCCTTTTGTCAGAGCTACAATTCCGGCTTTATAGGAATTGAATGAAATATATTAACAGAGAAAATCGGACTGTTTTAATGTACAAAAATTTTCCTCGAAACAGACACTACGGCTTAAATGGAATTTGAATGGTTCAAACAGCTCACAGGATAACTGTGTAGTTGCGAGAATAATTTGATATCAATTCATTTCGTTTTATCAAACAAAATGCAAAATGAACGTCGAATAGTGAGACGTTGAAATGGATTGGAATTCTAATTTTATATGTCACATAAACTATAGTCTCTAGTTCTTTATACCAATGCGATCTATCTCGCCTACTACATAGGATTTCTCTACATGACAGTAACTGGTGAGGAGTCATCAGACTGTTATGATTTCTATTTGTTTACAGTATTTAACAAGTTACAATAACTTACTTGCGACATTTGTCAGGTTAAATTTTCCGAACTTCCTCTTCCCTAAAAATCCGTCTCCGCCTAAGTTGTGTTGTGCGCAACATAGAGTTGTCTCTTGCGCTTAGGTAATACCTTAAAAAACAGAACTAATGTAGTATATGACTCATTTTTGTCTTTCTTTATCAGCTTTTCAGTTCTTCTAATATTGCTAATTTAATAAAATCTGGAAGTTTTAGATGGTTTGGTCACATATCTACATTGGACAACCACAGGAGGGTGTAATCAATTGCCCTGGAGAGATTAGTCAATTTTTAATGGCAATAGCATCTAAAGAAATTCTGGATTTGTTTTCTCAAAATTGTTGTAGCTTTTATCTATAGTCACATCTTTTTTACCACCTTAAATTCATAATTCATAGTAAGGATGTATATACAAACTAAATGGATAGGGTTACTCTTCTTACTATTAATTTCGCCGAAAGTTCTTATTCCCCGTCAATATTTCAAGTTCTGGCACCTTACTCTGTGGAATTCCATGCTTGTTCACATGCTTTTTCGCTTTTGCACAAGTGAAGTGGACAAGATCCCTGCGGAGTTCTATGTTGCCAAAGCCAGTGTATTAAAGTGCTGCGCCTTTTCTTTGATGAGGTTATAAAAGTCTTAGGCTAAATAAGAATTTACGGTTTACAAAGGACGATTGCATGAGGACTATGGGAGACGAAAAAGACTACAAAACGAGTCAGTACCAGGAAACAAAACAGATTTATGATAAAGTTCGAAATAAAATCACCAGCTAAGTTCCATTTCGAGCAGAATAATAGAATAAGTATATTTGCATGCCCAAGGGGCTTGAAAAGAGTTCTAATTGCTTGTTAAGTTCGTCAAAAGTAATTTTACCTTCATATCACTCCTCATCTATAACGAAAATGTATGTACCGAACCTCGAAGTGTCTGAGGCCGTTGGACCTGATGGTCTCTCGCGCTTGCTTCTAAAGGGCCGCACCTCTTCCCAGGCTAAATCACTGGGAAAAATCTTCCACTCACCATATTAAAAATGTATTTTTTCGTGATTATGGGAACTCTCCCATGTTCCAGATATTCCATCTGATTGATATGATTTCGGAGCCGGTCGTTGAACTGGCGGGTTTGCTGACATTCGTGACCAAACATTGGCACCACTATTTCCATAGCCTCGATGGATCAATGGTAACTATGTTTTGGACATATGGAAAGCCTTTGACAGGGTCTGGCAGTCTGCTCTCTAAGGCAAATTCCTAGTACTTGGTTTCGACCCCTCTTTACTATCTTAGATTGGAAGTTTCCTTTCTGCCTGCTTTGTCGTGTACTTTGGTAGGAGTTATCTGTAACACTTAAAATGTGAACACCATGGCGGTACACATGGCATCCAAAATGTTCAAGAAGGGAGGTAACAATTAGTTCAGAGCAGGTACCAAGTAAGCAATTACGTACTACCTGAAGAGGACTTACGTACTACCCTATATCCTCCATAGGCTAAGAGGACTGACGTACTACCCTATATCCTCCATAAGCTATGAAATAACTGCACACAAGTCATATACCAAAATAAAGGGGAAGTTTAGAGGAATTCAAATAATCAGTAAAAATTGTAGGTTAATGGGGTATTTTGGGGGGAAAACCCCCAAAATTTGAAAGAATCACTTGAAATTTGACCAATTTTTGAAGTTTAATGATTTATAGTTCCTGGTCAGAGAGGGGCACAGAGGTGTTTATAGACTCGTTGGAACAGGTAAAGGGTTCTCTGTGGAATGGTGTCTAAATATTGGTCATGTGGCTCTAGGTAAAAAAGTTACAGGGTGTTCAGTGAAACTAGTGCCTGAATACAGAAATTCCCTTCCTCCCAAACGAAGCATTTTTTTTTATATTAAATTTGATGTAAGTGGTCTTTGTAACTTTAAAGGTATTTTTCTCGAAACAAGGTGCCCAGAGACGATAAACAAGGTATTTCAAAATCTGCAGGACAAGCCTTTGTTGATTAATTGCGGGGTATTTTTTGCATGCAAAAATAGCCACTTTAACTTTCAAGGGTCCTTTTGTTGCAATACTTATCCTGTTTCGTTTATTTAAACCTCCCGCCTGATTGCATATAATCAATATATAATCAACGCGAAAAATGGTCTTTCTCGGACGTTTTCATGGACGTGTTGGCATATGCCGCACAGGGACATATGAACATATGCGTCCACGAAATAGTTAAGTAAAATAAGATAAAATTCTAATAACTAAGATTGAACTACAGTCTTGTCTCCACACATAATGCGAAAACCTCCAATTCTGTGGTGAAATAAATTAAAAAACCAAAATCTCTTTATTTAAAATTAACTGTAATATTCTTACAATAAATAACATTCTAGTTCACCTTTAAAGAATATTCACCTGCAGATATATAGATTGAGTCATTAATGGTTCATTGGCGGTGCATTCGAGGAGGATAACATTTCCCCCTTTAAAATCCTTTCATGTCAATATAATTGTAACATGAACACCCCTAAGAAATGTAATGTGTACGGGTTATCCTAGCTGGTAGCAGTTCTTCCTCCCGGGAGTTGCTCTATCACTGTAGAGACAAGACTCGTACAGAACGATTATGGGATTCATTCAACTATCACAAGCCACACCAACAAACTAGCTTCGGCCACAATCGCTCAATTTGGATCGAGATTTAGTGAATTTTAATAGGATAAAGGGATGAGACTGTCGTGTAATTAGCGGTATAACAAACACATACTGGTGAATATTACCAATGGAACAGACCTAGTCCCACCTTCCTGGCACATGTACAGGGGGAACATGAGCAGGAGCTAGCAAATTCACCAGGGTAATGCCTACAAACACATTTGAATATAATCAAGCAGAAAAGAGGATTATCCGGATGTACAAACTGGCTAATGACACCAGACGTTACTAGTGTTTTATGGGACTGTGACTACGGGAATGGGTGTAGAATTGCCTTCAAAAAATTCTACCCGTTTCTGGTTAACTAATTCCAGACTGTAATTGTTTTTCCGTGTACGGATTGTGGTTAAGTTTTAATTGAAAGTTCTCTTATAAGGCCTTCTGGAAAGTGATTTACTGCTTCTGCACTTACTCCGGTGAGGATAAAAGATTAAAAGTGGTACAAATCGAAAAAGTTTTCAAGTTTTCGTTTTTGGAATGCGGATTGCATGAAAAGAGAGGGCGGACTTCAAACTTAAATTGAAATTTAGATAAAACGTTCTGGTGGTTTTATAGGAAAAAAACAAAAATGTTGGGCTGGTTTTCCTAAATTCTGTTGATGACTTTGCTTTGTAGTTTTTTCCATACATATGTGCATATAAGCTTTGCAGATTAGAGGGGTCTGAACTGCAATAAGACCAGATAAGTTTCCAGCTATACATCTTTTAAGCAAAACTCTTTAATTTACATGACGTTTAACTCCTAAACTGCTCAACCTATTAATTTACTTTTTTTTTACTTAGAATTTTCAATAATTTTTTAATTTGCCTGAAATTCAATTTCCAAAAGAGGGAGTCTTTCCCCCGAAGCAGCAAGGCTTGTGTTAACTCCTGGAACGACTGCTGAAATCCCGCCTCCAGGCGCCACTTCAAGCCACTGGAGATCTTTCCGAGAGGCAGTATGGTTTTCTGAAAGGGAGGCCCCCGGTGGACGCTATCCTGGAAGTTGTGGAGGCAGCGAGAGGCACGGAGCGGGGAAATCAACTTCTCACCCTGTGTGTCTGCTGATCACTCTTTACGTAAGGAATGCGTTCAACTAGGTCAGATGGTTCAGGATACCAGAGTACCTCCTCCAAATAATGGGGGATTATCTGAAGGACCATTCCATTACTTTCTGTACCAACGACGGCCCGAAAACGAAGGTGCTCTCGGCTGGGGCGGCCCAGGGCTTCATATTGGGGCTCGACATATGGAACTACACATATCACATCCTACGTGTGAAAATGCTGGAAGGGTCTTTCCTGTTTGGGTACGCCGACGACATCGCGGCGGTAATTATCGCCAGAGATGTCAAGATGGCCCAGTGGAGGCTAAATCAGGTGGTGCGTCGGGTCGGCTCCTGAATGTGCGCATTCCGCTTATGCGGGAGATGCGTGTGGGGGACGAGGTGATCCGGACTAAGGCAGCCGTGAAATACCTGGGGGTGAGTCTGGAGTACAGGCTCATCTCTTGGGAAAAGATCCGGGGTAGGGCAGATAAGGCGGCCACGGTAGTAGCGGTGCTGAACAGGATCTATAATCTACAAACCGACTGTATTTATACAGATTTCAGTAAAGCTTTTGATAAATTGCCGCACTCGGTCATTATGCTCAAGTTGCATAAGGCCGGGAAGGCCGAAAGATCCTATCAAGTGCTTTTTTGTAGGTCTTGTTCGAGGATCATAGAAAACATCGGTCGTGTTGAGTCTGTCCAGCGTAGTTTTATTAAATTTGCGCTTAGTGAACAATCCTCTGATTCTTCGACCATATCGCGAGCTGTTTAATCTTCTTGGTATGGTATCCTTGGAGAAACGACGTTGGGTTGCTGATATAGTTTTCATGCACCAGCTCCTGAATTCCCATATTGACTCTCCGGTGCTCCGTGCCAAGGAGTGATAATCACAACTTGAGAGATGTCCCCTTTTGCATATCAACTTTTCTAGAACTAACTATGGTAAGCATGAGCCTATTAATCGCATGTATGTGGCTGTTAACCGTGTTGCGGAGTCCTTTGATTTAGATGTAACCAAGATTGTACTGAAAAAATGTCTTTCTCTTGCCGCGTTTTACTTGTGTTAAAGCGTTAATTACTGTTTTTTTCTATTTTCCTTTGTCCTGTCAATTGGCCTCACCATACTAACTATTATATGTCTCGCATGACTGTCGGAGAGCCTAATCTTAAGTGTAACTCATTATTAGTGACCTTCCTTTCTCTTGTAATTGGGTTCAACATTGCTCACATTTACATGTCTTGTATGCTTGTCGGGGAGCCCAATGTTAACACATTTCTTTGAAATCTGTGAACGCCTAATGCGGAGATGGGTAAATATTTCTTGGCTTCTCGCTGGGAAGTGCGCCTTCTGGGCTAGAAGGAAACTCATTGTTATACTCCTCCCTTGCATATTCTATATTTTATTTGATATTTTCCAGAGAAGTAAAACCCATTAACGACTGAAACAAAATATTGGTTTTGCTGTACAAAAGTCCTTTTTAATTGGTTTTAATAATTAATATTGTGTACCGAAATTTTTAAAATATATTTCTATTAAGAATTGATGTAATTAAATACTTTTCATGATTTTATGTGAAAGATGTTCGTTCTAAATAGGCTTTCATCCACTGCTCAAAAATTGTTTCAAATTTGAGACTTGACACTCCGTCCATTAATATTAAAACGTCAGTGGATGGCATACTCGTTGTGACGTCAAAATATTACAATTTGTGTAAAATTTTATAAAAGTAGACCGGGTGCTACGTCATTTTGACATCACAATGATCATTCAAGTATGCCGCCTGTCTAGAATATAAGTTAAATAGTATAACTGACAACTATAACTAACAATAAAAAATGAGACAAAAGTGGAGTTTGAATTAATTGTTAAATAAAAACAACTTTGTGTTATCGATGTTACATGTTAAAAATTTCCAAGCAACCCTCTCTTTCACATAGAATTTTAAGGACCACCTTATATGTTCTACTGACCCACTTCAAGTGGATAGTTCTAGCCACTCATCTGACCAAGATACATCGGTAATGAACTTGATATGACCAAGAGAAAGCCATGCTGAAGAATTTTACGGCCTGGAAATTCTCAACAATTAACACCTTCATGAGTTTATGACCTGTATGGAATAAGATGGACTTGGTAGATCAATGAAGCTATCGTGAAGGGATGCTAATTGTTGACTTCTTCATGTGTTGGATATCATGTAATTTTGCTGTATGTAGAGCACCTGGGATTTATTTTGAAATGAGTTGCTGAGTAGTAATAAAAGTACCGTAAAAGAGATCGATTGAACCTTCTCGGCAAGTTCGATAGACAAGTAGTGCTCAATTCAGTAATAACTATAACTTTGTAAAATAGTTTGGTATATTTCCACAATATTTGTTTATATATATTGAAAATATGGTTTTTGTGTCATCTCTGTGTTTTGTAATCTTAGTAATTTGTTGTGTGAAAATCACAGAAGTTAACTCATATTCAAAAGTGTATAAATCGGGGACAAGTAGTAATGACACAGCACAGTTTAATGGAGACAAACCAAAAGTGCATAGAGCACAAAATTTAGACTTAATATTTCCAAGAGTGTAAATATTTGTGGAAGTATAGTCTATCAAAAATTTTATATAAATTTAATTTCAGTAGTTTGAATACAACAGAAAATAAATCGATTGAGGTATCTACAGAAAAGGTAGAGGCTACTGGGCGTGCTACTCAATTTTCGGGACCTTTCCAATTTCCAAGTTTTAATTCTGGAATTAGGCGACCGCCAGGTAGCGCTGGGTTCTATTATCCTCAAATTTTGTCTCGTCCAAGTGCTTCATACCCTGTATATCGTCCACAGCCACCCGATCGAGCTGAATTGGATAAGCTGAGAGGAAAAGGTAAATGAAAATTTCGCTCCTCTTCACGTTCTGTAAGTAGTGCATTTTAGGACAAGCTAAGGATAGATATACGCCAGGGGAAGCTGTAGCTTCATCTCGCTATAAGAAAAATAATAATAATGGTGGATATATGTATAAAACTCCACCGAAAAAAGAGGCAACCCCAATTTATACTCCACCGAAAGATCTTTACGCTTTCCCACCAAATATAGGTTCTAGTTACTCGCCATCATCGCTTACATCATCTGGTGGTAAAGTCCAACCAGGAATATCTAGTTATCTTCCGCCGCCGGCAGGACCTGCTGATACTTTTACAGGATTTGTGGGACCTATAAATCCAGAATATCTCCCTTCTCATCTTAAGAATCCTCCAGTTGAAGCGGAAATGGATAAAAACAACCCAAATATGCCTGAAAATGGCGAACATGTAAATAGTGATGATGATATGCATGAGATTAATAGCGATCAAACACCTCCTCCAGATTTGATGGAGGATCAGAAAGATTACCCACCTCCGGATGCTGTAGAGAATGGCGGTATGATGCGAGCTCAAATGGCTATGGATGTACCTCCCTCAGAAAGCGATCACATGACCGATGATGATAAGAATCATATGTTAAATCATGATAGTGCTCATGATGAGCATCATCATCATGATCACCATGAATCTTGGGACTCTGTACCAACATTTTTCAATGGACATAGTTTCGATGGTTTTCCTGAAATTATATACGATGACCATCATCATCACCATCATTTGGCACATCCACCTGAAATTGTAACTACAACTACAACAGAACGTCCAGAACCGAGAGTAAAGAAGTATAGTTACTTTTACCTAGGAAGAAAAGTTTGGTATATTCCACTCTACTTTACCGTCTGGTTCAGTTTCTACATACTTTTCCTAATTCTGAAGTCTATTGCGAGGCACAAGGTAAGTGTAAATGGGATAGAGAAAAGATACCTACCTCTGTCTGAAGCATGAAGATATTAATTGTAATTAAGGATAATAATTGTAAATAATTTTTTGTATTTGGTGAGTAAGATTTGGGGCCAGTTAGGAATCTATTGTTTGTTGAAATTATAAACAAGTTTATAGGTACGATTTGCAAGGTCGAATTCACAGCAGGATGGGGTTGCTGGTATTGATTTGGGAAAAGTGTTTATTTAACCTTTCATAGTTAGTTTTCCTAGACGGCTAAAATGTCACTTACTTTTGCGACATGACTCTAGTAATGTTAGAATGCGTGCATGTCAATCATATTCCTGGATGTTTCTTGCTTTCAATTAACTAACTAACACAATATTATTAACTAGTGCTATATACATATATAAGTGCGTCAGAATTGAGTGCGTTTGGTGATGTTTAGCTATTTGAATAAATGGTTTCATGCGAGTTGTGATTTGATATTTCTGAAAAAAATGAGAACAGAAATCAATAGTGTAAATTTCCATATAAAGTTTGAAGGTGTCGTGTTCAGTAAGACTCTGGGATTACTTTAAAAGAAATTTTTGAGCTTATTGATGGTGTGAATTATTTTCTGGGAGTATCAGTGCTTCAGTGCTTAAATTTTTCCTTTTCTTACCCTGCTAGCAAACTAGAAAAGTCTAAGATTTGCAATTTTCCAAATCAAAAATTCGGACCCAGTACGATACACAAGATATGCCAGTCGATCAGTGTGATGCTTGGATTTGACTCACTTACGTTGGGAATTAATTTATCTCAAAGTACTGATCAAAATGTTGGGATATTTTGTAATTTTTGACGGGATTTCTGAATTAACCTGTATTCTGTGTGTACCTTCTTTTGAGTTCTATCTCTGCAGTATCTTATGTCTTGCAGTGGTTTTGTACTCCAAAGACTCTATGGCGGTCATAAATGACTCTCTCACTCTTTCTAGCCCAAAAAGCACTCCTCATAAGAGATCAAATTAGACTTTTTACATCTTATTTCATCTGCGCATCACGGTGCAGTTCCAACTCAATCTTTGAGTTGAGTTTAAAAGATTTATTATTTTGTGAATTTCATGCATGTTATGAACAGCACCTTAAGTTTCGTTACCATTTATTTATAATGGCTTCAAACTGCTTTCTTGAGGTTTCTGTAGGTAAAATGGTCTTAAAAACCAGATTTCCACCTAAACTAAAATTCACGGATTATCGAACTCGGGTCGTATGGAACTCCCAAATTTCAGACCATCGACTAAAACCCCTGCCTTCGTTGTCCGAAGATACCAGCCCAGAACAATTTAATACATTACTTCGTGCTGGGCCTCTATATTTAGCTGCTAATTGGAATACCTCTCCTGGTCTCTTGGTTATTTGGACGGAGAGTATCCTCAATGAACCTGACCAATAGCGACCAGTGGTTCTCGCTCCATGGGTCCCACTATGCTGTTCGGTCATATGTGTAGCTGACCCAGCTATGACTGGACGTCTGCTCTGCCGTCCACCCATTGGCTGCAGACATAGATTATACGCTCAGCGTCATCCGTTCCATCCCCGTAATATGGGCACTCCGGTCATTATGATCTACCTACCATATGGGTCCTGCCGAAAGCACTCGTACCCGCTTAGGATTTCTGTGAGATAGTTGCTTACCTCGCCGTATTTCTTGCCGATTTACGGATCGATATTGCTGCCACATTTCGCAGTCCACCGAACCCTTTCCTTGCACTTGCTGTCAACTTCTATAGGATCTTGTCCGCTACATTCACCATGAAAAGCGGATGGTACGATGCCTCGCCCTTTTGCTTGATTTTCAGCGTCAATCGTGCATGTGCGCCTAAGGGCTTCCATTGGTCCTCTTCCAGAGTAGTGCAAGCCCGATTCTCCACTCTTCCTCGGTAAAAAGCGGCACAGCATCCAGCTCTATTTCTATTTTTGCGCTCATGAGAGCGTTTATTGCTCCCGTTCTCAGACTTCTTGGTCATAATTTTGTAACCAACCGTAAAGGCTCGGTATTGACCTCCTAACTCAGCCCAGATTTTTAGCTCTGTTACAAAAGAGGGACCATTTTTTGGCTTTCGTTCTGGAGCGATGAGCCTGAACCGGAGCTCCCTTGATTATATCTCTCTTGGATTAAAAACATACCTTACTGAAGAATCTCAAGAAGCTAGAAATCACTGTCATATATTTATTTCTATCGCAAAAAGAACAAAATATTTTGTTCCTGATTATAATGGTGGAATAAATCACAAAGCATTAATAGCAGAGAAAGCGTGTTGTATTTGGTGTATATTGTTGCTTTAAGAGCATCCAAATTTGAGGTAATATCCTTATCCTCCTCTACCCTTTTCTCTTATGAATTTGAATGTTTTAGAATAAAAGGATAAAGGCGTTTTGTTTTAGAATAAATAGGATTAATATTTTGACGAAAAAGTTTTTTTAAGGGAATTTAAGTTTCCTCATTCAGGAGGTCATTGTAATATTTTGTACGCTTTCGTCTTTCTTGGTCCTGAAAAGGATTTTCTTCGTCCTGAAGGTATAGAATGACTCCATTTTCGAACTCTTGACTTAGAAAACATGCCTTTCCTGAAACAAATCTCTTTAGTTCTTTTTGATCTTGACAACACCAATGCGGAGCCTACTCGTCGAGACATTTTGAAAAATATTAATAGAATTATTTAAAAAAGTGCAAATCCTGTCGCTTGGAGGAAGCAACTTCTTGGATATGTATATTGTAGGAGTTGCGCGATAATATGATTAATGAGGGTAGTTAGATCAGGTTAGGAAAGAGAAAGGATGGAGAAGAACGAGGGCTGCGGAAGGTAGAGAAGCTTTTAACCGATGTGAAAAGATCTCTAAAGTGTCAGCTCTGTAAATGATCATCACAAAGTAGCGATAAAAATCTCGCTCCTCGATAAAGTTCTTCTCGTGATAGAAATCTTCAGTGAAACAGTTTTTTGCTCCGAATTTTTTTCATTTTGTTTTCGGTTTCATTGTGAAAGAAACAGTATAAGACCGTTGAAGTGCTATAAATTTTTGAATCCTTCCCACGATCAGATGAAAACTGTTTCAAGAGCAGCATATGCATATCTTTTATAGTCACACTGGAAGAAGTATGCAGAAGTAGCTGACAGTTGTTTCGACTATTTTCACCGTTCTTTTATTCTGAAAAATCAAAAGTGTTATTTTTTCCCGGACCAGAATCATTTAATTATTGCAACATTCAATGGTTTCTGGTGAGCTGGAAAAACCCTAGGCTTTAAAAAGCAAGCAATCAAGATCTAAGTTAGGAATTCTGTACGTTCAGCACGGAGACGTTGTAAGGGGCAAATCATTCCTTTCGTTACTTTTAAATCTACAGAAATGTGCATTCGAATACTGTGCAGATTGTAGTTGAATTTCCCAGAAGGAGAAATTATTTAAACTTAACAAACTGAGATTTTTAAAAGACTCTATAGTAGTCGAGATAAGAGGATTATCTTTCTTCTTCGTTCTTGGAAAAGTAGCTTTATATGAAATTGATATCAGTTCCATTAATGTTTGAAATGCAAAATAACTTTTCAATATTTCTCGTTGCAATTTGCTATAGTATTACTTGTTACTATCTTTTAAATTTGCTTCCGACTATGACTTTTCTACTGAATATTATTATTTTGCCTTGGGGCAGCTAGGCAACAATTTCAGCTTTATTTCTGCAGTCTCAGAAGAATTACTTAAAAGAAATCTCTTTTCTATCTTTCAGGTCAACTTACCGAATCACTACCAGAGGAGGAGCATGATGAAACGAAGCCTTATTCAGGATATAACCCATAAGGAAACTGTGGAGCGAGTAAATCGATTGACTGCCTCTGTAATGGCGCAAATCGAAGCTTTCAAGGAAAAGTACCTTTAAACCTCAAGCAGGACCCTCTCTCTTCCATTGTTGATTTTAAGTGCAATCCCCACATGGCATTACTCCACTACTTTCAGTTTTATTCCTGACAGAGCTATATATTTCCAGTTAAACGACCTCATCAACTTCAGCCATTACGACTTCATCTGAAATTACTCACATGAACATTCAAGGATGGGAATGAAAACGAAAATGAACCTGAATCGCCATTACTCACGGAATTTTAATACCCGCCCACGATTGAAAAAATATAAAAATCAACAGAATTTCCCGCATGGCTTAATTGACACGGAAACCCTAAGCGTGAACTTAATTAGAATAATGTTAGCTTTCTGGAGCAGTATTGGATTAGTAGCGAGCTGCCCTGACTCTCTGGTTAAAAGCCGTATGACCCCCCTGCGCCTGCCGCCTACTTCCCTCTGCTAGCCTATTAACAGTCTGTGGATTTTACTCGTGTAATTACAAAGAAATGTAAGAAAAAAAATCACGTCCGCATTTTTGTGCTTTTCTTTACATAAAATTTGTCCCTGCTTAGTACCCTGTACCCAGTCATTCTCCCATTCGTTCCACGGCCCTTTTGCATAGGACGCCCGAGTTGAGTTTGTTTTTTCTTTTAATTAAATGTGACGTTTCCCTGCGCTTAATTATTTAACCGTGGAGCTCTTTAGAGGAGTTTTTACTTGGATTAGTACGAGGAGGACGAGTGCTTTCCAGGCGACTAGCACTTCCAAAAATGATGCAAATTGTGTGAAAGGTCTCTGACATAAGGATGCTTGAGGAAAGCGCTAATCCCGGGCTCATAGGAGTAGGATTATGCGATGAAGTACAGCTGAATAAAAAGTAAGAAAAATTATTAATTTTAAGAGTTAGCGAGCAGCTTGATGATGTTAGCTTTCAACAACGCCATGTGCGTAGGTGTTTGGGGTTGCAGTAGCTTTCAGAAAACTGTGGATATACACACCTTCGGCTCATTAAGAATATAGATCGTGTCTTTCAGGTTTTCCTTTAATATATATTAACTTCCATACTTTTATAATGTATAAGTCTTGTGGTAATTAAAAAACTTTTGTAGGTATAAACTGGTGAATACCTTTCTATAAAGTGCGCGGATAATAACCAAATTGCAATAACATGAGTCAGTTTAAAGAGGTGTTGTAGTGTCAGCTCAGATCAAGGAAGTGGGAATTCAAATTTTTAATCTTAGATTGCAGACGTAATTCGTTCTTTCGAATCTTTTAAAAATCTTGACATTTTGGAATCACGCAATGTATCTAACCAATGCACATCATTTTAAACAGAAAGAGAAGACTATAGACAGAAAAAGAAGATTATAAACAGGAAGATAAGGTAAATATCAGTAGAGAGAATCTTTACATTTTAGTCAACAAATACATCAGGGTCCCGTACCAAAAAACTACAAAATCCCTACTTTTTTCCGTGAAAATATTAATATTAGGGTACCGAAAGTTTTTTTAGTTTTAGTTTTTTTGGTGTTAAAATAAAAAAAAAATTAAGTGGAAAATTTGTTCTTTATTGAGCAATATAGTTTCCGTCATGATCTATGACACTCTGACATCTGTCAGGAAGACAGTATTAGACTCTGTCGAAAGCCTGCGAGATATCAAGTGCAACTATCCCCGACTCATTAAAGTTATGGATGCCAACGCTCAGTAAGGAACGTCATAAAACGCCCAGAAAGCCATACTGAAAGTCGTGAATAAGTTTTTTAATCTTGAGGTATTTCATCAATTTTGGGTTTATAAAAGCCTCAAAAATATTAGAAAGAATCGAAGTAATTACTATTGGTCTGTAATTAAAAGTGTCGCAAGCCTCTTCCATTTTGGGAACAGGCTGAATATAAGAAAATTTCCACGATGATGGAAAAATACCATTGGAAAAAGATAAATGAAACGTTTTCCTTAGAGGTTTAGCCAGGGAGGAGGCGCAACACTTTAGAAGTACGAGCGAGATACCATTGAATCCGGTGGCCTTGAATATGTCGAGGTTTACAAGTACTTTATAAACTCCACTTCTTGAAATGACCTCTGTAGATCACTGCGGCCCATAACTGAATGTAGAATTTTATGCTCTCTCCATTTCTGGTGTAAAAAGTGGAATGTTATATAAAAAAAATGAAGTTGACCTCCAAGTGATCTTCAAAATGGACCCTGGGTCAATCTCAAAATCACTACCAAGTGCAAGTGCAAAGATTACGTATGATGTATAATTTTGCATTAGGACTGAAAAAGAGAATTTTCGTTTAACAAATAAAAAATTACAAGTCTTATATGGCAGCCCTCTGAAGGAGTTGCCGGATTTGTTTCACTTTTGGTCTAAGGTTATTTTAGTTTTAATAATGCATTTGTGTGCCGAATTTTATTGGTCTACTTCCAAGCGTTTTAGTTTTACTTGATATAGGTTGTTTCGTATGGCAAACCTATGAAGGAGTTGTCCGAATTAGTGCATCTTCAAAGTTGATCAATTTTCAATTTTAATAAAGTTTCCATGTGTTATTAATTTCTTAGCCAAACAAATTTTATATATCGGTTTGATACTTAGCAGCTTATCGTTCTCTTAGGTGAAACATAGCAGATTTTGATTTGTAGTTTTCTTTTACTGATGAAGAAATCGAAGATCAGTAATAGTGGGTTTCCACGCATTTAAATTTATTAATTAATTTCATAACTGTTTCCAACTTCATTTCTTGCAGATCATCGATCACCGCCACGAGTTTCTTTCAGCAAGACTCTATAAATGGGGTTTTAGAAGTTGAATGCCCGTTCATTAAAGAACACTAAGGTCCAAATAAAAATAATAATTTTATTTTATATATTTTAAGACGGAAAGATATCCTCTTCCCCACTTTAATATTCATTTTTTAACAAAAATTCTCAGTTAAAACTTTGAATGTTTATGAAAGGAAACACTTATAAAATCTTATAATAATTATTTTAGAACTCCTTCGTTGTGTATTTTCTTCCTCAAAATTATTTAATCCTTTCTCTTTTTGTTAACAAAAATTATATTTTATATATATATTATTTTATTATTTTTCCTTTTATAACCCAGATGTAGGGTATGATAGCTTTTAGTAAACCTATTAATGGGAGAAGAAAAGAAATCGTTTAATAGGTGTCCGTCTGTCTGTCTGTTTGTCTCTCCACGCGTTGTCTCGAGAACGCTAAGCTGGTGACTTGAAATTTGGCACACAGATATCTTATTAAAATTGAAAGATCAATTTCGTAATTTCAATTTATACAACTCTTTCATAGGGTTGCCATATGAAACCTATAGCTATATCAAATAAAAAATCGATATTTTCATTCTAAAATAAGAACGCTTCGAAGTAAATGGATAAATTTCGGCACACAAGTACTTTAGTAAAACCTAAATATCCTGGCAGAAAGTGAATCAAATTTGTCAATCCCTTCGGAGGGCTGCCATATAAAAGTCTTCTTAATTATACTCGAAAATGTAAATTTTATTCAATAGTATTTGCGTTTTGTCATGATAATACGCATATATAAGATTTCCAGGTCGCTGATTGCGAATCTAGAGTCGGATTTCTTACATTCAAAATGGTGGATCGAATATGGCAGCCAAGATTTTCTAAATGTCATAAACTTTTACGAGCTTTTACAACGATTATATATATGATTATAAAATCATTTTAATAGACTGATCGAAGTATTCCACAGAAACCAACCCACATCATACTCATTTATAATTATATATTTTTTAAAGCTTTTTTGGGCAGTATGAGCGCCTATTGATGTGAAGGTCAGTTGCGAATAGGCACGAATTCAACACTATTCACAATATACTTATTACATTTTTTTCTTTCCAAAATCTGGGATATAACATAATTGGTCTGAACCAATTATAACTTCTTTTCTTGTTAACAGTATATTTTGCACCGTAGAGAGATTTTGAGTTCTGTATGGAGGTGACGGTGCGTAACAGGTTTGGATGGCGTATGCTTAAAATAAGTGTATCTTGGCATAATTATTGTACTGAACTATAAAATTTGCAATGAAAATTGTTGGCACCTTACATTATTAAGGTACCACACTTCAATGTCTTTGTATTATGGTTGCACTTTGTTATTGTAGGAAGTTAGCGAAATGTCTATATAATTTTTCAATACAAACCACCTTATACTAAAGAAATATCAACATTTTTTCACCTATTTTTCTCCTTACTATTCCTTACTTTTACAGCCAGTAAATGCAGGAACTAGAGAAAGTGATATCTATAACTAATTTCTGATATATAGAAATGCTCTTCTGACAGGACCTTGCTACATAAGAAAATTTTCTAATTTAAGAGGGATAAGATGACATTTTACAAAAAAATATATTCTTGTGACGTCTCATTACTTTTTGAGCCACAGTAGGTATTTTGGAGCTCTTTTGACAGAGTCTTTTCCTGAAGATTGATCTTTATAACCCTTATTACTAATAATTTTCTT
>QYTT01081525.1:45295-57469 GCA_006980735.1 Dasypogon diadema
CCGTGTTCATCAATTGCTTGATTTCCTATTGAGAAACACTTGGACCTTACTACATATACGAGTTCCTCGTGAAGTATTCGCAGTAGGAATAAAAAAATTCGTTATTTGTAGCGTAGTAAAAAGATTCCCTTCTTTGACGTATCATATTATTATTATTGTCCTATGAGTTTTAGACGTTTCAAGCATTTCAATGCTCGTCTCTCTGCTCTAGGGTTCTTAGTCACATTATTTATTTACCGTAGATAAGGTTTTTGCGTTTTCTGAAATCTTTGGAGTGGTCCTGTCCAAGCACCAAATGTTAAAATGCCATTGCACTATCCACGGTGATTATGTAATTCTCTGGAAACACTTCCCGAAATTCCTCAGCATAACTGCAGATACGATTGCTATACTAAACGGCATTAAAATTGCAATGGAGTGAGGACTCTATGGGCTTTATAAAACAGCCCTCAAGGTTTGTGTGGGAGGGTGGGGAACTTTCTTAGAACGTTTACTGGTATCTACTCTACTCTCGTTTCCAATAACCTTCTGACTAACCAGTCTGCACATTAACATATCTATTCAGGACTACGAGAACGAGCAAGGAATTTTCGGAGCCACACATGTCGGCTCAAGAGCCAAATATCTCCAATTAAATAAGATTGCTGTACTTCATTTTCACGAGGAACAGGTTTTTGAAAGTACAAAAACACAGAATTGGACGTTCAATTGATCCTGCCTTTAGGTGGTGCGGGGAAGAGGCGGAGGCGGTAATGCATTTCCCATATTATTGTGATCGTCATTCTTCGCAAAAAGATATAAATATACTAATTCCTTCACGAATTACATGACGTCTGTAAAATGGGATGGGGCCAAAAAATAAAAATCGAATAATAACTCTTATTTTTGACCAGAATTGGTTAGGTTGATCAGTAACTCCTATTTCATAATCAAAAAAAGATATTTTGAAATACTTGCTAACCGACAACCAATAAAAATAAGTCGGAAAGTAACTCTTATTGGTAATTAAAATTATAAAAGTTGATTGATAACTCCTATTCCATCATTCGTAGGGAAAAAAGTATAACGACCTCTTTTGTAGAGAATCGCAAGATCTACAAATTTTGTAATAACTATTTTTACGATAAAAGCTTAAACCGTTTAAAGATGTATACGAAAAACCAATATTTTGACCTTTGACCTTGAATGTTTTTATCGAATGTTTGGATCGATGGGGACTTTTACTATAACATTTCATTTATAATGATATTTTTAAGATCTGTACTAATTTTCACCTTTATCCGAATTTTCCCCAGATCAATATTTCTGGACTATTTATTAGTACGGTGGCGTCTTAGCTTTGTACAATTGTAGATTTTTGTCTATAAAGCACACGTAGTCTGCCACGAACTAAACTGACTAAAAAAAAGACAAAATACTGATGGAATTTACGCTCAAAATTCGAAAAAATTGAAAAAATAATTTTTCACTTGCTTCAATTTCCATACAAGGCGTGAAAATATTTGAAAAAAGGAAAAACCAGGAAATTGCTGGCATTTAAAAAATATTTAGGAATGTTACAGTTTATGCTAAGGAAACGATTTCTTCAGAATGGCCATAGAGCCTAGTTCGTCAAGCCATGGACATTCAAGAGAGTAGCGAGGAGGTTGGTGGAAGTTATCCGCTTTACTTTAAAAATGTCTCTTTTCGAATCTCAAGGAAATTTAATGGCGTAATTGTAAATATTTAGAATATTATTTAATTTTTTAGAAGTTGCTTTGGAGGCTACGACAGCTTGGCTGCGTGCATCTCTTAAATTCTTAGATTTTCTCAAGCTGCTATTCTGATTTTATGGCTGTACAAACAAAGTACTTTTCAGGGCATCTGCCTTATCTCTCATTCCTGTTCAATTGTGCTTCCTGTAATAACTGGCGAGCTTGCTGTTGGTTTGCTATGAAATATTCAAAATATATGTGAATGCCAGAAAAGTAATATTAAATTTGTCGGAAACAAGAGTATGCCATCTAACATACCTTGGGGGATGGAGGACTGTGTAAATTCATTCCAACATATTATTCTGCATCGGTCTCACGGAGAAATGCCTGAAAGAGGCAATCAGACTCAAAGTTCAAAGAATCTCTGTAACCACAACTGGTTTTGATTTTTAATTAAATTAGTCTTACTCTTTTTTAAGAGTAGACATTTTCACCCACATCAATGACTCGTTAGAAATAGAATACATCGGATCATCGTACTCATTGCTTTTTCTTTGGGTTTTTTGTGTTTGAGTTTGTCTTGTAAGTTCTGAAAGTATGCTTCCTTATTTATCCTAAAATACCTTATGAAATTTTCCAAATTATAGTAAAATACCAAATCTTCGAACAATTTAATATTAAAATCGATTTTTTTTACAGCTGGCCACTGCAATTTTAATAATTTATTCAACATTTGCCGCCATTTATTATTCAAAAGTTAATCCACTTGTCGGAGATTATGACTACGTGGATTACCTGGGTGGAGCCCGATCAATATCAGACGATTCAGACTTTGTTGATACACCAGACAATGGAAGTGGTTCATTGGCAGGTGATACGAGCCCGACTACACCAGGATGGCTATCAATACTGCATAAGGATTGGATGCCACGAATGGGACATACAGTAAAATTTATACTGGAAGCAATCGATAAGATACCGCAGCAAAGTTAACTTTTCAACAGAGACAGGCGAAAACAGGTTAAAAATTTAAAAATGTAGAAGTAGAAGAAATGTTAGTCAGAGGACCAGGGGGACTTTTTCAAAGGATATTTCACTGTGACTGTTCTGATGTGGCAGCAAAGAAACCAGAGAGCTGCAGCACACTGAAACGTCCTTTGAAAGATGCCTCGTCCTCGTTAAAAGTTCAAAAGGGAAAATTTATTTTTCTTTCTTTTTAATTAAATTGTTTTTATTTATTTGTAATTGTAGGAATCCATTAATTTTAATTAAAACGAGTCGACTAAGAGTGAAATTTCGTTTCAATTTAACTTTGCGCAATTAATTCCTACGAGATTAAAAGAGCCATACCTCCCACGTAATGGAGTCTGGTGCATTTTCCCTATGCTGTGGTTTTACAATTGCCCTGTTTTTCTCGTTTTTCCTTTTATTTCCTTTCAGGTCGTTCAAAAATATTTGCCGTAATGAAATTATTTCGTTTACTTAAATTTCGTGGAAACGTGTTTATTGTCAGTTTGGTCGAAAACAGGATTATAATTTGAGAAGGCCCGGGTCGAATAAATGAACTGTGTAATATTGTGATATCCCTTAAATCAGCCATTCTTCTATGTCTCTCTCTCTCTCTCGCTCTGTTTAATTTTCATACATTTTTCATGCGGACAGATGTTTTTGTTAACGAAGAACAAGCATTTTAACATTATTTCATAAATTAATTTATGCAACATGTCAATTGTGGGTGCCTACTCATGTTTCTGCCTTTGATGATATGTAAATATTTTAAAATCATGAATCATGTAGTCGGGTCTGATTGAGGTGAGAGTGGAAGTTTTCCACTTGCCGGAAAGCGGCCATGAAATTATGTTTTTAACCATATTACAATGTAATTAACGATTTTTTAGCAAGGGGTGTTCAGGTAGCTTTAAAAATCAAAAATCTGTGATTTTGTAAAAGATGTATTGTGTTCGGAAATAGCAGCAACAAAAGGTAATTATGCATTTTGACTACCAATTAAAATTCATGGTATTGGAACATAAATAACATGAAAAATAATTAATTAAAATTTTCATCAAATTAAAATATGATAACAATAGGAAGAAATATTTTCCCATGTTTACTTTGGAAAGGTTTTCATTTAGAAAAACCTGAACGAATTTAAAAAGAGAATAAATGTTTCCAAACAAAGTAATACCATCAAAGGAGGCTTGAACCCCAAGAAGGGCGATAAACACACCAATACCGGTACTCTATACGGTGTCAGGAGAGCTGCCCTCCTCGGACAGAATATTATGCACGTGATTATGGTGTGGCCGCAAGGTGGGCGTCAGGGGGTCAAAATCCAGTTATGACAAAATTTGAGAGAAACTGCGGGGAATTTTTTGCAAGACAAGGATATTCAAAAAGTATACGAAGTCCGACAGCCTTCAAGAAAGTAGAAAGGTATGATAGATGAGCTTTAATTTGTGAAGAAGATGCGGACATATGCCGGAAAAGGAGGACTCGGTACTGATCACGGGATGTTCTATCCAGGAAATTATAAATTGGACACACCTTTCTGCTTATCTGACTTGGAGTTTCGTTTAATTAAATTAAGTTAATTGTAACGAACAATCAGTGAAGGTTATGTGATTTCAACGTTAAGCAAACCTTAATTGGAGAACTAAATTCCCTGGTCTCATGGGCTTGTTATACTGTACAGGTACCTTTGTACGTAGGATTGTACCTACCTACCTGGATCCATTACTGTCTTGTTGGCGATTTTTACATTACATCAGCCTGGCATCGTTATGGCAGAGGCGGCGACGACGACGAAACTGCAAAGCCGAAGAGGAAAACACAAGACACTAATTTTTCACCGATTGAAAATTACATAATATGCGGAAATTAAAACCATTACTGGGATCTACTGCACTTTAACGGAGGCGATTGCTGCTTCTGCTTTTCCTGATCGATGCGTTCGTCCGTTCGTTCGTTCGTCCGTTCGAAGTTAGGACGCCATGTGGATATTAGTGTCCATGAACTCCGAAGAACTAAAAACAGACATCGGGTAAATTATCAGGTTTAATTCCCGAAGATTTTAGACGCCTCATCTATTTCATCTCTCCAAAGGTTACAGTCCTTTAGAAAAACCTTTAGAAAAATATCTCATGATCCATTTTTACGTAATAAATTCCATTGTAAACAAAGTAAAGAACAGCTTCTGGTGCCGTGTTGACGATATTCGTTCATTAAATGTATCCAACCCACCACAGCCTACTACAAAATTTAACAAAGTTGGCAATATCGATAGAACCAAACACTTTATACGGTTTCTGGTTAATTCACTGCCTGTATTCCTCACCCCTATCTTGGACATCAGCATAAATAGAATGTAGGACCTTCAGCTCAAGAACTCAAGTGCTCTCACATTTATTCTGCCAAAATCCATACTTTTGAGCCAATAGTCATAAAGGGTCTCGAATCGAAAGCGATTCAGTAAAGTGAACCTCGTTCTCGATGTCGTGTGAAAAAAGGAACGCTGATCGGATCGGAGGAACGATTCGACTTCAATTCGCTTTGTCAAACCAATCTTGAATTTTCTGAATAAAATTTAGAAGTAGATGATCGTCTTATATATTCGAATTTTCTCCGAAGAATTAAATTGATGCCGAATCATCGGCGAGTTACGTGAGAATGTAGACGAGAAGCCTACTTCTCGGAGTGTAAAAATGTTTTTTTTTGCACAAATCGATTGCAGATATCTTTAAGAATATGTTTTCAAACTTTTAGAGTGAAATTTGAAGTCCTTAGGTAGATACGGTCCTTAGGTAGATACGGATCGTATAACTATGCCAGGAATATAGCTATGCGACACCCGCCTGGAGAATCCTACCCCTATACAAATAGGAGCC
Organism: Dasypogon diadema; assembly: GCA_006980735.1. Classification (NCBI taxonomy): domain Eukaryota; kingdom Metazoa; phylum Arthropoda; class Insecta; order Diptera; family Asilidae; genus Dasypogon; species Dasypogon diadema. The sequence goes on from QYTT01081525.1 coordinate 50,877, forward strand.
AAGACTTATGTATTACCTGCTCTATAGATGTATTTTGTGATTAGCCTGGGAGCAATGTAAGGACTTAATAACTACCACGCATTTTTACCGAGGACTTGAAATGCCTGTTTTCTAAATTTGTGTATAACTACTTGACCTATTGACATGAATTAATAGTATTCAGATAAGTAATGATATTTTATCCTCGATGAACCTCTAAAATTGAAAGAAAAAAAACAAAAATTAAACAATTTATGTTGTGCGTAAACAAATGGATATTACCCCACAAAAATTATAACATTTTCGTAGAAGAGCCAGTGGGGTCAACGCCGGCAAAAGTTGGGGGAATAGATCCAAATGCTTGAGATAAGGCACCGTATTGTACCTACGGACGGTGGGACTTCAACTATAGAAACTAGAGCGGCGAACGTTTGCGGCTGTGGTAACATCGCCATCGGTATAAAATGACCGGAATTTAGCTTTCTTTTATTTGATAATGGATTTTATTTGAAAATGGATTATGCTTAGTACGAAAAGAGTGAATTTTCAAATAACTTATCATTCATATATAAAATATAAATTTGGCGCCATTTTTGCTGCTGTGCATTGATAGTCAAACAATTATGTCAGTTCGATGATAGATAGTCTGCTATTATTAAAAATGGGTTGCTATTCTATACAACAACGCATTCTTATTGTTCAACATTACTTCAAAAATTGTGAATGTTTAGCTGTTTAAATGCCACAATTCGCAAATTGCGTCCAATTTTTGGTAGACAAAATATTCGAAGTGTACCAAATGTGAAGAGAATAATTGAAAAATTCGAGGAGACTGAGTCAATTATTGATGTCAAACCATCGACACGTGTTCGTCCACGTGCGTCGTTCAACAGAAAACATTACGGCTGTTCGTCAGAATTTGGCCGCGGGTCCAGGAATATTCACTTGGTATCCTGCTCAAGAATGCATCATATTTCAACCCGGTTTTTTGTGCCTCAAATGGAAGGTATGGATCTCGAAGACATGTGGTTCCAACAGGACGATGCCATTTGCCACACATCATGTGGAACAATGGGATTATTGTTGCTATTGCCTGGTCGTATAATCTTCGGTTTCGGAGACCAGAATTGGTCGCCTAGATCGTGCGACTTAACGCATCTGGACTTCTTTCTCCGAAGTTTTTTAAAAACAAAAGATTATGTCAGGAAGCCCACGGCCACCCAAGGTGATTTAGACGTCGTATCACTAAGATCCAACCACAACTATGCCAAAAAATGATAGAAAATTTCGTCAAAAGAACACAAATGTGCCAGCAAAGCTGAGAAGGGCACTTACCAGATGTGTTGTTCCAGACATAGTTTCCACTTTACGATTAAATCAAAATACGGGTATTAAATAAAAAAAATTTGTATTTTATTTGGAATTTAAATATTTCAGTCTTGTTGGGACACACTTTATGTACATACGTTGTTCAGCAGCTGTTGTTCTAAAAATTTATATATATTCGTTCAGTTACGCGTTAAGGAGCTCTTGAAAACTTTAATATTAAAATTAGAGATTCTTCATTGAGCATCAAATTTCAAAGTTATTAGAGCCAGAAACTTTCTAATATCATTATTACCTGCAAATTGCACAGTAGGAAATTGTAGTTTTGAAAAAAAAATAAGTCTTTCTGTTTAGTGGACGTTGTCATGAGATAAACTTCAAATTTTAAATGACATTCACTATAAAACTCTAAAACTTTGTGTTCTACCTCAGCCAACATTACTTTAACCTTCAACCTACAATGACGAAAATTCAAAAACAATCTCAACCAGTAAAAAGCTTTTTGTCGTTATACAAAAGATAAAGTTTTATTCTTTTGGGAATCCACCTGAATCCGAATAGCGCACAGTTCCATTAAGTAATCAACCTAATCCCAGCTAAATGCAACGAATCCATGAAGTACACTACGCTTTAATAATAGCCAGACAAACTAAGACTGCAAGAGAAACTACAGGAGAATAGGATAAAAAATTAAATTGGAAACTGAACAAGAAAGATTTTCTTGCCTTGCTATAACTATTAACTGGGAACAAGTTGTTTTTTGAATTTTCTTAAAACTTCTCGCTATAGCTAAATCATAATAAAAGCCTTGGAAGCTATAAAATCCCCACTTTTTTGTATGCTATGAACAAGTAGTAGCCTTCTTAAAAATGAAAGAAATTATTTGTTGTTCAACCTTCTCAATGATTCTTAAAGAAGAAACATCTGAGGAATCACTTGAAATTGTGTTGACAACTTTTTAGAGTACAAGAGCTCGCCACTCTTTTAGATGCTTTCAGCTAGATTCAAAACCGGAGGTATCTGCCAGAAGAATCACAATAAATGTGAAAGATAAAGTGGTAGATACAGAACTTGATAGGAACCAGTACAAGTTTTGTGTATTATTCGAGATGTTATCAAAAAACCGGAGCTTAAGAAGTACGGAAATAAATTTGCAGTACTCTCGGTGGTAATATTGTCAATTTATATGGAGTGCAATCTCTTTGAGTACTTGCTTTGTATCTGCTGAACTACTATTTATTAGAGATTGGTACTTTCCAACCACGAATTGCACTAAATCTATTTTGCCGTGAACTGTAAAAAGTAAGTATATTATAAACCATTTCTCAGCTCTCAGCTTTTAAGTGCTTTATAAACGACCGCTTATTCTCACAAGTCTTTTTTTTTTAAATATTAGAGGTATTTACGTGCAGTATTAGGGGTGGGTACAAGAACTGAGTAATGTGTCAGGACTTCAATACCCTTCTCTTGCTTTCCTGTCAGCATTTGAAATTTGAATGCTATCATAAATTGACAAATTACTTATCAGACTTCGAAGGTCGATGAATACCCTTATAAAGTGTTTTTTATGATATTGTCTAAAATCAGGAGACTGTTGAATAATGGATATCGACCTGTTTAGCTTGAAATAGGCTGAGGAAATAGGTTTGAGGTGAGTTCATCGTTGTTGTTTTAGATATTTATTTATTTTTTGAATTTTTATTACCCCATAGAATTTTACAAATCACAAGAGCACGAGGCTTTTGGTTTGATGGATGATAAATTTGCTATAGATGTCATGAGGAAAGGTAAATCTTCTATTCAGTATGAAATGCGCAATATAGGTGAATTATTTACTGTATTATAGAAGTAATCTATATAAGTAAGTTTCATTAGAATTTTTATGTTAAACAATTTTGATTTCAAAGCAGTGAAATTTTAGCTACATGTTCCATACCTTACTTTGCATCAGTTTGACCATCAATTTAAGGTACAACAAACATATAAAGTATCAGGAAACATTTGCGAGACATTCGGACACTAATATACTCGTAATTTGAAATCTTTTATATATATTTTCTTCTACTATTATAGACAAGTGAACGAGCCAAATGTACGGCGAACAACAAAAGGCCACAGCTTCTTTTAAGTTTTTCTGGAATTAAGAAGGCATCAATATAATGACCATTATTAGTTAGTCGATCCATATTTAACAGATTGCTTACATTTAGGACTCATAAGTGCTTCAAATATTTTTTCTCTTCATAAAGTAATCGTAATCATGGCGTCGACCAAGAAATAACAAAAACACCAGTCAACTTGTAAACAAAGATTAAATAATATAACAAAGATGCATCACTGTAATAATGATGCACCACAACACACTACCACATACATAATAACATATCCACTGTGTGGTTTTATTCATTTGCTGTTGAAAATGCATCAAAATATCAGCAACAAGGAGCAGGTTTTATGGTCCTCTCGGACACCAACCGTTATTACTTGGTCGATGACCATGGCTTATCATACTTTTTGGCATCAAAGAGGCTTCCATATAGGACAAGCCGAGATGTTATGGTATTGTTTCTATATTTTAGGCTGACGTTAGAATAGTAGGCACTCGGAAACCACATAGCCAACCTCACTTGCACCTAGAAAATGTTCGATTGTGATACCACATAACATGAAACCTAAACTGAAAGGACACTTGAAGCAATTAAAATACAGGAGGAAGACTAGAATCTGCCACATTTACCTAACTACTTGTCTGCTAGTCCCCCAGTGAGTTGAAGAAGTAATCACCTAAAGTGCCCTTCCCCCTGATCTAGCCAAACTGGGGCATTCGAGAAGGGGTATTGAAGACTCATTCATACATCTTATGCAGACGGAGTTGAAAGAAGCATTTATGCGCTCCACATGCCTATCAAAAAGGTAATGGCCATGATGTTACGCACAACTATGCATCTCCTTCTAAGCAACGGAGCCGTTGGCTTCAGGGAAATTTTCGGCCACAGCTGTTTTGTGATTTTGTAGTAGTTAGACTTATCCAACTTTCGTCAGCTACTACATATAATAACCTGCCGACCGATATCTTTTTTTACTGATCTACTCATAGGTTTGTCTGCCAACGATACATCCATACTCAGAAACTCATCGGCTGCCACATTTCCCTGTATGTCACTGTGACCTGGAATCCAGCAGAGAGTGATCCAGTAATGGTCATCCAAGTCCAAGATAATTTCAATACAGCGCTAGACCATTTGCGACTTGATAATATTATGTTTGAGTCAAGTGCTTCAAAAGCAGCTGGACTCTCGATATCCCCATTACTTGGCGTATCGGATCTCGCCAATAACAGCATCGCAGCATTATTTATTCCAGAGATCTCCGCTTGAAAGCCTCTAGGGCTAGAAGGCTGAACATTATTTCCACTGCTGCAGTTAGTGCACCTGTAACACCCACGCAAGCTGCTCTTTATATCTTGGTGAGGACTCTAAGATAAACTGACTTCTCCAAGGCAGTCCACTAAACTAGAATACCATGCGTAAATAAAGCTCTAACGATGTCGGCGTATATCCAGTGCACGACGCTTATACCATCTTTTGCCAAAAGTAATCGCCTTTTTATCGTACTTCTCTATGTTTTTCTTCCAGTTTATCCAGCCATGGTAAGGCGAACATGGGAACCAGCATGAGCTCAGTTTTTGAAGAGTTGATACTCAGGCCTATTGTTGGTCTAGCTATGAATCTTTTATAGTTCACTAATAGTCGGAAGGAATTTAACTAGAACCGGAGTAGCTAGGTCGTCAGCCACAACATTAATCTTTCCATATTCAAGGAGACCAACATAGATTTGGCAATCTAGCTAAGGTGAGAGCATTTCTCCTAGTCCCTGCGAATTCATGTCGTTGTACTTGAAAATTTAGAAATATTTTTCCCTTTAAGAAGCGTCGAGAATTCTTTGGAGAATATTCAGCAGGTATAATGTAAGGCTCATGGGTTTAAATTTCTTTGCAGTTACGTGACTGCACTTGCCTGCCTTAAGAATAGAGATCACTTCGATCTGTTTGCAAGCATATAGCACTATTAGTTCAGAGATGGCAATTTTCTGACTCTATAACATGAAAAGCATAATCATATCAGTACCCGGTGACTTATTTAGAACGATTAATGGGATGACCCATTCTATCCTTTCCATTGTAACTACAAAGTATGCCAAAGTATTCAGCAGGGTAATAGAAGTGGTCGACTTCTGAATTATGGATATCAAACAACAACAGCTCCAAAGTTTCTTCACTGCACTTATAAGAAACAGAAAATTTATTTTAAGTGAGACCCAAAATTTATATCTTCATCCATCTTTATTCACAAGTTTTAACGCTAACAATGGTTAATCTCAGTTAATCCTACCCATATCCTATTCCTTGCCTTAATTGTTACTTCTTTTATCAAAGATAATTCCCACTTAACTTTTATCTATAACTTCTACAGTTTCTTCTGTTTTCCGTTCTTTACTTTTATCTGACTTTCCTTATGTATTCCTCTGGTCGAAGTCTTTTCTTCTGTTCTTTGGCTGAATTCTTTCCTTCTTTTCTTAATTTGTATTCACCATGTCTGCTATCCACTACAAACAGTTTCTTTGCTCTTTCCTTTTTTTTGTCCAAGTCAAACCAAAAGTGCCCCTTCTGGTTTTTCGGACGTTTTATTCCTTCCTTCTCTCCTCCTTACCGGTCCAATCACTCTCCTTGTATCAATGTATGCAGAATTCATCGTGTTGTGTAAGAAGATATCATGGATTGCCGATAAATCACTACGTATACCATCCATGTTATAATTTCGTGGTAATGCATTCAATCTGTAATCTTTTTATATTACGTAATTCACTAATTCTATTGTATTGAACAAACATATAGTTCTACCGCACTACTTCTGTAGCCGGTTCTTGGCAATGCAAAAACGATCTGATACATACTCTTTCCTAATAATACACCCAGAGAAAAAATGGTTAAAAAATTACTATTTTTTAACCATTTTCATGTTTGAAGCTGGGAACAATATTATACTAGTTGATTTTAACTACCAAAAAGTAGTTACTTCTAACTATTTGAAGGGACTACAAAATAGTTAATTTTGACTAAAACTTGTACTTGTGACCACCTACTAATTAAAAGCCCAGAACATAAAATGGTTGCTTATAACCGCTATATAGTCAGTTTTACCCATCTGTAAATTGAAGGGACTAAAAAATAGTTAATTTTACTGGGCTGGATTTTCCCAGCATTTTCTTGTTACAGGATATATTAACGC
>QYTT01081526.1:0-24334 GCA_006980735.1 Dasypogon diadema
TATATAAGATTGTGTATACAAATCTTCCACAAAATGGAAAATTAGACAGAATTACTTTTATCTTCCACCTGGAAAACAAAGCAAGTGTTCGAAAATTCCTTACCGTGTTGTCCTGTCCCAAAATTAAAACCCTCATTCTCGCAGGCCCACTGGGCGAAAATAAATCACAAAACTGCAAACATATTCCTAATCCGTTCACTAGAATTCACTTGAGCAGCAACCTTCCCCGGTAGGACTAAGGGTACAACCCAAAGTTTAAACGATTTTATTTATTTATTTTCAGACGATTAAGTCGGATAAGAAAACTTATGTCGACCTTTCTGCGAGTCCGCACGCACATCTGAGCACATTTGAAGCAGTACGGGAGAAATGGTCTGAAGGACGAAAAGCGGCTCCTCCACAACGGAAATAAGCAAAAGAAATTATTTAAATTGGAAGCAACACATGTCGACGAATGTAAGCATATTCCAAAGGATGGCGAAGTGCGGAGCCATTCTGCATGTCTGGAATAGATTTTTGCGAACGCAGTTTTTCATTTTGCCCAAGATTCCTTCGTTTTTCATTCTCTATGCAAATCAACGGAAATGGAAATCGGTAAAAACACAATTTTTATTGAAAATGGTTGCTTCGATGCTTTTCTATTCCCACGTTGGGCGGTGCGTTCTGTGCTATTTTTCATTCCTCGGCTCAGTTTACATGTGCGGAAATTGACTTCGACACCCAAACAGGTGTTGAAGTTTGATAAACGACCCCGTCAAAGGGAATTGAATTTATAATGGTCGACGCAGAAGGGATGAAATAAGGGTTGTTCATGCAAAGTACAGCAAATTGGGTCCTAATCTGAATTACTAAATCATCTCGGGGATTACATCCTTCGGGGACAGTTTAAGGAACCTTAAAAGCGAAGATCCTATAAAAACAAGTCTGGCTCTTCTTGGAGAGGAAAAAATAATTTCTAGCAACGAAAAGAAATGTACATTACCACAGCAAAGGCAACCCATCGGTCCATCCACCCGGAATAAATCCCTGAAAGCAACTTAAAACTTATTGAAATTTTAAATCGGATGACGTACTCCATTTTTCCATCCTAACAGCCAAGATTAGCTCCAATATAGCATTAAGTCGCTCGCCGTGGAACATTTCTCCACTTGAGTAGCTCTCCGAGCAACCGCAAGTTATGCAACATGATTAGTGACAGACCAATGGGCACATGATGTCTTAAAGAAGAAAAATGCCCTTTGAGTGCTCCACCTCGGGCTCGCTGATGAGCTGAATATGCCATAAATTTTCTTCGAGACGACGACTTTATGCACAGGGGTTGGGGGTGGCGAAGCAATAACTTGTTCCGCCGGAACGGCATCAGCGGTATACGCTCACAATGCTGGGGTTCATTAAAGAAAGAAATGATTTACGACATTTCGGAATACTTCTTTAAAGGAACACAACTTCGCCCTCCTCTGCGACATTTCGTTGACTGCCGCCGTGGGGCTTTCCACAAAGAAAATGGAAAACAGGCGGAAATGATTGGCACTTCTTAAACGATTCTGCTGTTAACGTGTGCTGGACTTCCTAATACTATTCAATTGTTAAGTTTTGCTGGGAGTGTCTGGATGTCCTTGGGATTTTAGTTGTTTCCTTGCCATTGACTAGGGCATAATTTATCTTCGTGCCTAGCCTTCCTTGGAGTGGGTAGATCTGCTTTCACAACTCGCACAATAATAATCACAGCGTCTTTCAACGAATTGCAAAAGTGGAATGGTGGAACGAACCAGAGGGCGTCACCGACTTAATAGTACCTACTATTCCGAAAATAAATGATGTAAAGTGGCATCTTAGAAAACTTCTTTAATTGTCTGATAGCGACTGTAAGCACTTGCCTGTAAAAGCCAGCGAATTATCCTCCCAGAAAAATGTACAAACTATATTTTAAGTGGGCGGTATACTTTCTCTTAACGTTGGGGCTGAAAGTGCCGGAAGTCAGGAAGTCCACCAGTCAAGGAGTGCGGCTTGGTGTGATGTAGTTTCTAGGCAATCTGATGGATCAATACCAACTAGTCTCGTCTTCAATAGGTCTGCACAATTATTCTCAGTTTAGCGGTATTAACAAATAAGTTATTAAGGAATTCAAAGGTAGGACATCGCCATGTACTCCAAGGTTAGGAGTATTTTACTAGAGAGGGTTAAATGGAAACGTACTAGCTGTCCCTCGTATTTATGCCTATTTATTAATTTAGTATTTAAGTATTCCCTGTTCTTCAATATATTATTATATTGTGGTAGGAGCGAATCCTATTCAGCCATAGCGTCATGAGTATTTTGATCTGGACTGAAACTATCTCTAGGTTTCTGTCTTGAAAGATGTTATGTTTCTACATTATATCTAAAGATAAGCAAGAATTTCAACAATACTTACGGCTAGAGATTGACGTTAAAAGTGCTGGAAAAGGAAACCACTTACCTGAAAGAAAAGAGAGAACAAATTAGGTGATTCAGTAAAAGTGGAATATGTATAATATTTTGTTTCTCAAAAAGTCAGTGGTATTATATCTAACAGGAAAGTAAGTTGATCCACAAAATAGTCAACATATATCATGGAAAAGTGAACCACGTTTTATTATTAATGGGTAAATATTAAAATCCAAATTCTATCCTGAAATTGTAGCTCGATACAACCATTAGTGTGCAATTCGAAGAAATTGCATAGAACAGATTCGAGTAAAAGAGTAAAAATTTAGAGCACAACAAAACATTTGCAATGCCAGTGAATAGATGTCTCTTTGCAGCGAAAACAACATAAAAATTGCATTTTTGACGGTAATCTGTATCGATTCGACGACCCACTAAATCACAGTTCGATACATTTAGCAGGCAATTCATAAAAGCGGCCCAGCCCCGGTGCACCCTGTACTGCAACAACCATCCATATTCAATTTGGGTAAATTGCACAGCGATATTCGTACCAATCCCGGTAATGATGGCATTTTATGAGCTGTGATACATCATGGAGGATATCGACCTGGATTTTTCGGCATTGAGATTTACTGCAATGCTGGGAGACTTTAAAAAAACAAAACAACATTGAAGCAATGAGGCCTCAAGTGCCTTCGTGAGGGGCAAATTCAATAAGGTGTATTGAAAATTGTTGCACTGAAAGGTTTTGGTATTCTCAGGATAATAGTGTAGTGTTCCTCAGCTGTGGCGTTGTATAAAATTTAATCCCTTGCTCATATAGACGTAAGCTGAGAAGCGTGGCAACTTTTCACTCCACCCACTCCTCATTTGAAACTATTAAAGCGAGGCGCGCATAACAGCGTTAATTGGCAAACATTAAAAAGGGAATTGCCCAAAAATTAATTATATTTTGTGCTAATCAAGCAAAATTTAGGAATCGTTAAATTTACTGCCTCTATAATTCATTCATCATCGCCCTTACGCCAGGTTTTATTGCCGGGAGTGTATTACGGCAGTGAGAGGGTGAAATAATGGCAGCGGGGCGATTTCAACTTTGCGTTCATTCACTCAGTTACACTCAGATTAGCAGGGAATTTGCTGCTTTATCGCAGTTTTAAGCGAATTATTCCTTCAAATTGAATGATTTTAACGCAAAACTGTTTTAATGCTTTGAAGTTCCGCTCGTATAACAACTCAGCATCATTATCGCATATGGCAGTATCTTTGAACTGCCTGCAGGTCCTTTTGGAATTCGACAGCACATCAAAGTGAGGGGGAGTACCAGAGACCGACGTCTACTTTCATTTCTACTGAAATCTAAGAAGTCAGCAATAAATCTCCATTGTAAGAAGTGCGGAAGCTCTCCTGAACAATAACTTTCCGATCGGACCAAGGAGCTCGTTCATTAGACAAAATCTACACACAAAGTGCACCATTTACCACTTATTTGCCGGAATGCTAAAACAAATCTGATAAAAATTTTATTTGCTCTCATTGACACTCTTTCACCGAAATTGCAGACCCTAATCTCTGGAGTCAGAGGGAAAAAATTAAATAAATTTCACCATTTTCACCCCAATAACATTTCGTCGCACAGAATAACGAGCAGCACAGATGTAGGAAAATCGTAGACGACAAAGGACACCACAGTACTTCCCCTATTGAACCGCTCACCACACGCACAACCACCCACAAAAACATCCACTCACGTGGATAGCCAGAAGGGCAAAAAGGATGTAGAAACGGAGCCGGGAGAACACTAGGAACGAGTTCCTTCTTGGTTAGTTTTATTTATTCTGAAAAGACAACGACTCCCGGGCACTGTATAACAACCACTCGGAGAGGGGAGCACAGGAAACGAAAATTTTTCTTCTTGATACCATGGAGTTCCGAAAAAGGAGAAAGAAATACAAGTAAACGGAGGGAATCCACAGGAAAGTAGGAAGACAGCTAAGGTACCAGGGGAGACTTTTCATTATATCGTTCACTGGTCCCTCCTAGGTGCACTGGCGGAGCGTGCACAGCACACCCTCATGAATCATGTAAAAAGTTCGCGGAGAAAGCGGTCATGACGTTGTCCTGATAAAATACATAAAAATTTTTCAAGGTGTCACTGGCAATCTTACCTGAATTTTCTCGGAAGTTTTGCTTAATATTTCCTCAAGACAAAATTGACAGGCGGCAATAAATGATTTATGTCGGCTGAGGAGCTGAATATAAATCTCACTTACGGGTATAGATTCGATGCAATTAAATTTCATTTATCGGAATGTTCCAGGGACAGTTTCCTATTTAGTGTTTGTGTCAGGTAGGACACGGATTAAATGTGATAATTTATTCTGGCAATGTTTGGGGTAGATGAGGGATAATCAGGGATTCCAAGGCAAAATTAAAGCTGGAGAATATTGTGTCTCTCTATGAAAATTAAAGTGGAAGGGGACTTCCGGAAAATGTCAAAAATTCAGGAGATTTAAATTGGAGAGGTAGATATGTTGGGCGTCAAAATCGTCAATAACCACTGACTATTAAGGGAAAAAAGTGAACAAATTCAACTGCACCAGAGATAAAATTGGTCGTTGGATCACCAATACCTACATAGAGACTTTGGAATTTCAAAGATTTCAAGATTGCAAGATTGCACTAAATTCGTAAATTCTCATAAGTCTTCTGTCCATTGTAGCTCACAAAATGAACTTTTGAAACCATCCATTCGAATTTTACGCTCCTTTATTGGAAACATTTTATTTTGTTATTGCCCCAGTCTGGATTCTAATTGAATTTTTTATTGAGTTGTTTTACTGGTCTACTTCTTCATTTTTTTCTAATCTAGAATTTTCAGCACATCCATTTCTCCCATATTATTCAATTTTAACTCTCAGCTCCTTTAATGCCTTCCTTTTTCTTCTATGAATGACTCAATCAATTCAATCCGGTTCGAAGGATCACAAGATTTGGAGCTTCAGATCAATTTTGTTTCATTATAGTACTGCTTCTCTGCATCCTTCTTTGAAATACCGGGCTGCTCGGTAGAGAACTTTCTTGGAGTTGGAGAGATCAATCAATGGCACTGACTAGGAATACCCTAAACCTGTAAAGCAGACTGTTTTAGATTAGATCACTTCAATGGTGGCTTTCTTTTACAGGCAAGGTTTGAAAAAGTGTACATAAAGGATCACATATGCTCCAAAATTCCCTTTTTCTAGTTTCTGAGGCTGAAATCACTATATACAACGCAACGCTTACCCATAGAATGTATAACCATTATTAAAACTCATCATATTTCCTGCTGCTACTGCTCAAATTCAAAGAAGTCCCAACATAATTTGGAAATTTTTACGCTTCAGAACTTTAGCAAAACTTTTCGAATCCATTCATTCAGCTGAAGTCAGTTTTGTTTGAACGGAAAAACTTCCGAATTTTAAACATTTTGGTTTACCTGTGACGTCCTTGAAATTAACTGTAATTAGTGCAAACAAATTTACTTTCAGACCGAAATAGAACCTTTCCACTCCAACTGTTCAGAATTTAAGCCCGACTTGATAAAAGCATAAAAGTCTACTAAAACCTGTCAAGCCCAAAAATGAATGACGACTAGCATCCTTCTTTTCGCCCGCTACTGAAAGATAGTTAGAAGTTCTCTAAATGGCTATGAATATTAACTCAGAATTAAACTTATTTTGTGCCCGTCTACCACGTTTCTGCGAAATGCATGCCCTGAACAAATAGCACTCAGAAAGGACTGCAACGGGATGAATACTGCAGCTCAGTAAAAAAAACCCACCAGAGGCCACTTCGGATGCGAAAATTAAGCATTTGGAAAAACGCCGTCAGTTATTGACTGTTCCATGTCCATAAACATAAACAAACGACCAAAGGAGGCAATCTGTATTACTTAGACACAAATGACCACGTCCAAACCATCAACTCCCAGGACATGATAGTGCATTGTGCGGGTGTATGTGCTCCTCTCAGCTCATTTAATTACTTAAGGTCTGTAATTAAGATTCAGGAGTATTGATTCCGGGGTGATTTCATTTAGCATTTTCTCCATTTAATCTAGCTCAGTAGGATGAGTACCAGGTGGGAACAATAAACCCTGCTCGGCCTGTACACATCCCCGCACCGGAGTCCTGACGAACAGCTCTAATTAACTGAAGACAATAGAAGTCAGGTAAGTACAAATAAGGGGACTTCTGGAGCACAAAATGATAACTGGGCACCAGATCCCATTTCGTTGCCCTTCCACCAAATTACCCCGAATGGTCGGACTATTTGTGGGGCTGAAGTGAGCATTTGAAATTATGAGGCCTGCTACCATCTTCCGTGGAGATAATGCCAGGATTAAGAAAACAGAAGAATTGTGTAATTGTTTTAATGGAGGCCGAGTTCAAGTAACCCCAGAAACAGACCCGGCCTTCATACGTCCAGTCGTTGTAATTAAAGCCAAACAAACGAACAAATCATCGCAAGATTGCGTGCCACTTGAACCCTGACATTGACCAGGACAGGAGTCCAAATGGGCCCCTGTAATTGTTCTGACGTTCGCCCTTCCTGTCATGCCACAGGCACTTTCTTGTCTTCACAAATGGAACGCTCCAAATAAGTTTCTGGCCCTTCAGTGTAGTTAATACCGGGATTGCATATCCAGGCACTTCCAACTTCCTTCCAAGTTTCGACTACTTTTCACCTTCAATTTCTTCGCATGATCTTTCACATTCGGAAATCTTGCCAAGTCATGAAAATGGAGGCACACAAGTCGTTCTAGTATAGCAAACCAGAGCAGAAGGAACGCACGAGTAAATGACTGATTGCTAGTTGAGGACGTTCCGAAAATACTTCATCCGCCGGAAAAACAACTTCATTATCATATCCCCCGGATGATGACCGACGGAAAATCCAGCACAAGTGGAGGCAATTCCTACTTAATGGCGATTAAATAACTCCCGATTGGGGAATGATAGAAATTTATCGGCACATATCACGTGAGCTCCTCTGGCATCCAAGCCGAGCAATAGGAATGCCGTTTGCTACGTTTGTTTACACTAAAGTAGGTCCGGAAATATTCCAGTCAACGCGTAATCAGTTTCGTGGAATAATTTTGGCATTTTTGCAAATTTCACGCATTTCTGGGAGCGGTGACGTGACCTTATGGAGAGATTTGAAGTAGAAGTCAGATAGATTCCTGGTTGGGTCCTACTTTCTCAACAATCAGATAAACTTCTCTAATTCAGGCACTCTTCCGTTGTCAAGAATGGACTGGAGCCTTTCAACCATCCAAGCAACACGCTCTTCGAATTCAAGCACCTAAACAACAAGCACACTCTTTTGTTTTCGTTCGAACTCTTTTAGTTCGCATCCCCTTTTAAATGTCAGTATGAAGTCAAATTAAGATTTTTGAAGCTGCTGATAAAGAAAAAAACATAAATAGAAACAAGAAAGCGTTTACTTCTAGTATCCAAAAAAGAAGAATAGAGTTACGTCACGAAACGATCAAGTATCGATTCTCTGGAGCCTCAAAGTGAAATTGGTTGTCTTGGCTTTTTTAACTACCATGTTCTCTATACGCTGTTCTCAAAAAATTCCTGGCAATATTGCTTGCCCCTACAACCTGCGTACAATATTCAGCTGTAATCCTCAAAATCTGCTGCTCTATTTTCTTTTCTGTCCGAGGCCACATTTCGCGTCATAGTGCATACTCTCTGGTTGCATAATAAAAGATACAAATTCGAAGGAAATTGATTTGCATATGCAAAAAGGTCATTCGTTCCTCCGATAAATTAATTTTCGACAAATTATCGCTCTCGGAAATTTTAAAATTCACTAATTCTCAGCTCTCCCAATGAAAAAGTTATCCTGCCCCATCCCCAGACTCCAACATAAATCACGGTGTGTTCCCACCACTCCGCAAGGCACAAGGCACTGAGGCATGAACACATCCGCAATTAATTGTCTCATTACAATCAAGGCCAATTCCTAGAAAAATACAAATTGCCGGTGACTTTCTGCCCTGCTGTTCGAACTCTATGGACGAAATCGACAACTACAACCGATGCGTGCTAATCTCATCAACTCTGATTGATTTACCCAAATTGGAAATGATTCATTACAATGAAAACCAGCGGGGCCCATAAATAAATAGGACTTATCCAGGTGGGCTCTCGTGTGCTGGTCATTTTGCATTTGCCCCCCAATCAATCAATATCGAAACATTTGTGAAATGAATGAAAGGTCACGTAAGTAAATCTGACATATTTCCAAGTTTTTTAGGGATGTGGGTGGGTAGGTGAGTGGGTTCAATTGCTGCAGATCTTCTGGCTTGGGACTGTCCTCGTATGGGCCAAACTACATGGATATCACGAGCTTATTGGGTTGTGATTACTACCCTGACGCGCGTTAATGGAACGATGCATTAACATGGATAATTTTCCGGACCTTAATGGAGTTTAGCAATTAGGTCCTGCCGAAAAGAAGTTTCAGATAGTCGTGTTACCGCCCCTATTGGGCACGGAGTCAACAGCTCTTAAATGCTTTTTCGATTACACCCAAATCGCATTGTTTCTATCAGCACAGTGGCAAGAGGTAACAACATTCGTAATTTATCTCACAATTATTTTTCCCTTTTCCACCCAAAATGCCGCACATTCCCAGGTGCTTTACACGCCTGCAGTCCGTAGTGCGCTGCTATCAAACTCCCCCCAAACTCTAATTTAATTCGATGAAAAAAGTTTGGGAAAAGTGAGAAAATTGTGTCAGGAGCGCTTTATCAATTGAACATCATTAATCACTTTGCAGCGCGGATAAAATTTCATCAACGTCTCCCAAACGAGAAGAACGGACGGGGTGGGGGCCGGGGGTGGAGCAAAACTTGGGGGTAGTTCAGTTTGAAGAACAGATCAAGAAGAAATCTCTTGGGTAATCAAGTCTCATTCGTACGAAGATAAAGGAATTCCTGCCGGAGTTAATGTGATTCTCAGTTGTAAGCGATGATGTTTGTGGCAGTGGCAAAGGGTGTGTTCTGAAACTGGCATCTGATGCTTGATAAACTTTGGCTTGTTGTGCTTGTAGAAAAAATTTATCTTACGTTTTCGTAACGCGTTTTTTGTTTACCTTATGGTGTTGGAATTGGAAAAGGGCGGAGGTTCTTTTAATGGGTACCGTTCAGATGCCATTTGCCGCTGAATTAATTCGAATGTGGTAAATCACGAACTGTTGGAGATTCAATGAATTCATTGCGTTTTCTTTGAAGAGGTTCAACAATAGAAACATAAATGGAAAAGGAAAATAGATCCTGAAGATACAGTATCACACTTAACAGCATTTCTGGCTGTTATCGCAGAATAAGGAGAGAAAAAAAAAATCGACGCTCGATAGCTTTAGTGTTAAAATTAAGGGCGTGTAAATAAACAAGATCCTATCCACGAAATCGGGTGTCCACGTCCGATCGGTCAGGATGGATTAATTGATTGGTGTATGTTGGATGGTTACCCAGTTTGTTGTCCACATTAAACAATAGATTCCAATTGCAACAAATGCCTATAAACTTTTGAACTTCTTCATTTGTAGTCGTGAGCCTTAATAGATCGATAAAGCCGGCGAAAAGTGATTTGCTTGTAAGGGCTGGATCCGTATTTCGCTTCTTCAGATGAGATTCTACAGTACTGAAGAAGAAGGGATAGTGGAAGGACCTCATCTATTTCAGAATTACAAAAGTTCTCGACGGCAAATACAATTAGATCACAGACAGAAGCAAAATCAATTAGCTGTTTCAAGCCTAGCCACACATGTGAAAAAGAGACGAATGGAAATTTTGGCCATTTTCCTTGTTCTACAAGGAAAAAATAAATAAAAAAAACAGGAGAAAAAAACAAGCTGACGGCAATTACGAGAACTTACTTGACTTATTATTGATGATGGCAATCAAACGTGTGTGAAACGTCGTACATATGAACACAGCTGACGTGATAACGATATCAAAACAAACCACCCACGAAGTTAACGGATTTAGTGGAATGATTTAATCAAAATAGCGCAACTTTGCCCATATAACATGCACTGGAAGAATGACAGAAGTTTAATAGTCGTTGAACCCTGCGGCTTTGTTTACGGTAACTGTTCGAATAGTTTTGATGGATACACACGCAACGTGCCATAACTTTCTCTAAGCAAAAATGCTCCGACAACTTTTCCACCTTTCACCTGTAAATAGATTTTCCCCTGTCTTCGTTCACGAGCATTAAATTACTTCTGCAAACTTTGAGCCCAACCGCACAAATTACATACGTCTTTTGCTCATTAGACAGTGCACGCGTGTTCTCGTAAAGGGAATAACGACCTGGAGGTGTACAGCGCTATGGATTTCCTATCGTTTTCCTCAGTGAGGAAGTCATCTAGTAAAATTTCCTTTGATGGTACCTGGAGAATAAGCTGGAAAACTTCATCTTTTTGCTGGGAGAATTGAATCAATCTTACTCAGAAGTTACTTTCGATACCTCTGAACTCTACCCTGCAGCTTTATTGTGTGGCCAATGGCGGGGAATAATGAAATTTCTGCTCGTCCCAGGACATTGTTCGATGCACAGAACTTCCCACGGTGAAAGGAATATTTTTGAACGGCTTCATACAAAAATGTCCTCTTTCAATATTTCCCATGAATTGATTCAGGGATTATGAGGTTCAATGGGAGCTCACTGAGCACCGGCTGTCCTAGCATCTTTGTAATCGCTGCATGCAGCGGTATAATAGTTGAGGGCACCATTATCCATTCCATGGTTTAAATCATACGCTGCCATCTGGAGAATGCAGGATTACCGAATGGAAACAGGCTCTCCATAATCGCTGGACGATAACTCAGGAAGAATAATAATCAGTGAATTGCATAGATCACAGGTTCGGGTGGTCTTCTTGCCCTTTTGGAAACTGCCACCTATCTTACTTACCGCACTATCTATCTGCAGCCGCAGAGCTCTTTTAGACTCTTTAGACTCCTTTCATTGCCTTGATATATGTAAAGAATTCCCGCCATTCATTTTGGGGGGGGTTTGATTTTCAAGGAGAGTTTTAAGCTGTTTGTGGCACGTGCATCCCTCGCTCAGGACGGAATTTTGAATATTCCCAAGGCCACATTTTTAAAAAGTTTCGCCTAATTCCAGTTTGCTGTAAACTTTTCTCGAATGATTTATTTTTAAATATCCAGGATTTGGGGCTGTGCTACTCTGCTACACAGGATTATAGAAGTTCAAACAGCTTAATGAGTCGAAGTTAATTCGGAAGTCAGCAGTTTTTCAGCTCTTTTTTGCCGTTTTGGTCTGTGCCTTTGTTTGGGTGATACTTCTTGTTTACAGGGTTAACTTTTTTCTACAAAAGTTCAGAGTTTAACTTCCAGTTAGTTGTGCATACTGCTCCAGAAATTATTACGCTTCTATAATCCTTGGAGATGTGAAAAGAAAGCGAAATTAATCATCCTCTGTTGTCCTCCCTTGTGACTATTGAAAGCATAACATTAATGCGAATTAAGAAGGCTTCGTTCTGTCTACTCACCCATACATGCGCCACTTTATTTACCATTTAGGAGTACGGCACATACTTCGAACTGAATGGAGACAAAAGTCCTGATTACATCATCCAGTAAAATCGGTTTACACCCCCATTCTTCGCAAGATTCTGCTTGACTTTCCTAGTGTTACTATATACAGACTCTAATTAAGGAGCAATTCCTGTAAACGTATCAATAGTTAACCACTACATATTCCTGGACCTGTTGGATGCTGGCTTCAGGGAAAAACTTCTTCGTTATCTGGTGAGGGATTATTGAAGATAACCCAGGTCAATCTATCACAACCTCTTCTTCCTGTTACTGTTAAATATATTTCCATATGATGATGTTCAGTTGTATATGGCCACATCATTTGGGCCTATAAAGGATGGAGTGGATAGATCGAACGATGACTTGGATCGTATCTCTAAATGGTCAGAATCAGCCATCTTATCTTGAATCTTTCCACGTGTAAATATCGTACCATAACGTACCCTTCGATACTGTAGTCAATTTAGGTGTTTGTCTCAATAGTGACATAAATATTTCTCATAATATGTCCAAGATGTGCGGTGGTCTTCGTAGGCTTAGATTGTTTGGTTCCCCACACCGATACTCGGCCATCGGCAACACTTCTTCATTAACGTCTAGGATTCTTGCTTACAACATATAACTTTCCCGATTGAGACAATATCGAACCGAAATTATGTTTCAATTTGCAGTTGCAGAAGACAATATCTTCGAATACACCAACTGTACTAGAATGGAAGGCGTGGTCGCACTACTATTGGATGTTCGAGTCCTTCGCCTATACCTAAGGACCAATGAAAAGCTACAGCCGTTTCTGTGCAGGTGTATATTTGGCTTAGAGAAAACAGATCCTTTTGCCCTCCATCCATTCATCTATCAATAAATTGACAATAAATTTTTGAAAAAGATTAATTCCCCCACATTTTCCTTTCTTTAGACAAGATATAACAGCGCATCATTTATAATCCTCATCAGACAAGCAACCAAATTTCATGTACCCAAACACATCCGTCTGCCCAACCCCACCAAGTGTGTCTTCCGCTCTATTTGCCAAGATTGATAATTCGTCTGTGGATGGACAAAGCGAAAAAATGCATATTCATCTTGTAAGGCTGCATTGGCTCGGAAGTCCTTGTAACAGACCTTGAGGGACAATTGGATAACGACTAGGTGCCATCCATCTTTTCCTTAATTAAATTGTTCAGCCATCAGTCGAGGCTTGTCAGAAGCCACCGGCCGCCCGTCCCACCGTCAAGTCTATCTGCACCTTTTTACTGACATCATCATTCAAAGCCATGACAATCCACTTCTGCACGCCGGTGTTACGTGGTACGGTTACAGCATAGCCTTCTCATTTGTCCATGCGAACAATTTATTAAACCCAAGGAAATTAGAAAACAACTCCGTGGAGCAGGGCAGACACCTAAGAACACTGGCGACTTGGGGGGTCCTGGTACATCCCTAATATGAAAATTGTCACCGGAATAATGGATGAAGGAGACGTGGGCGCAAGGAACGGCACAAAATGTTTTGAATATTTCGGCTGCCGCCGAGATGGGGGCAAAGCTCTAATTCCTAAAAACTAATTAAAGTATTGCCTTCGTCGAAAAGAGCACATTGTTCTTTTCAAGCGGCGCAGTGCAGACAAGGGCCTGCCGCAGAGCCCTTTCTCAAGTTACCATTATTTCTGAAAAGGCGGGCGATGGAATTTCAAATAATTTCCATTGGCATTCCGTTCTTTTTGCGAGCTGTCAGGCCTATCCCGTGACATTCGTCCATGCAGTGTCATCCTTTGAAGATCTTCCTTGCTCTTGTTTTTGTCTGTATTGATTTGGGGTATGATTGCGGAGCCTGTTCCGATGAAAAGTCTCATTTACACCTTTTACTATGAAAAGTCCTGGCAGGGAGTAGGTGGTACTCTGGAGTAATATTCCCTGGAAGTTCTTCAAAAGGTGCCGCAAGGATTGAGTTTTTCTTGCCGGGTTGAATTCGAGACTTCAGAAAATGTCAAAAGGTTTGCGATTTTTTCTCCTCTACTTTGGAAGGACGTCCTAAAATAACTCGAGGCATTCGAGTGAATGAAACCTTTAATTGGGTCAGGCCCAGTTGTAAATGGGATAACAGTCCTTGACGGAAAATCTGGTAAACATTCCTGACTTTGGCAAGACAAACTTCTTTAGAATTTGTTTATCTGGCTCAGTGTCACGGATTTGGGGTCTATTCTTTGGAGCGAGCAGAATAAACAGAGTTTTCTTTCATTTCTATTGAAAATTCACTTTCGTCGGAAGTTCAAGGTAAAATGTGGCAAAAGTGTAAAAAGGGGCCACAGGCATTTGACGTAAGTTCGTCATATTTGTTTTCTGATCCTTCCGACAGTACGAGAATGGAAACAAAAAGGATATGATCATTATTCGTTGTGCGCTTTTAACTCTCATCTCTAATTATTTACAATTAATATAGTCGGGTAAAAAATTATTTTCTCCTAGAACTGTGCCTTAGTATTTTTCAGAGCACGACAACTCGTATTTGGTAAAACGTAGGGTTCTAATACCATCGTCCATGCATTGTTGCAGAAATTAAGTGATTCGAAATTTATGTTATTCAAGTGGGAGATGAATCATATAAACCTTTGAAGGGCATGATTTTATCATTATTCGAGACCAAATGGTACGTCCACAACAAAAATTTCCTTAAAGATAGTCTCATATACCATTTTCAAGTTGAATGTCCTCTTTTCTTCACCCTTCTTCATACAACTTTATTAAAAGATTCTTTTCTTGCCGGATAATTGTATGGAAGCTACGTGCACATGCACACTGGAGTTGGTCGCGAGCTACTGGCGACAGCCAGGATAAATTCCGGTCTATGCAGGCAAACGTATGCACGCCTGCCTGTTCGGTTCCGATGGTTCTTATGGGTCTTCTAATTTTGCAACAACCTAAGTCAAGCCTAAGACTCGCAAATTCAATTAGTTCCGACCAATGAAAAAATGGTGTACAATTTTCCAAGAATTTTCTGAGCCCAGACTTAGAGCTCCCATTTCTGTTGGTAGGGCTGCTTTAAAGATTCCTGCAATATTTCGGAAACAACAGGAACAACAAGTGCTATTCCGAGTACACATGCACAATTATCCTATGGAAAAGTCTAGAATCAAATTACTACCCGGGGAGCACAGCAATATCACATAAATTAGGGTGAAATGAATTCCGAACGTAATATGCTTTCTCAAATGCAGAACAAGGGCCCTCCAGCGGGAACATATGCTGGGAAAGCGCAAATGTCGAGTCCATTTGTACCGCCGTCGCACTAATTAAGCCCATGATATATGACACACAATAAGACACTTCTTCCTGCCAAGGATTTCGTAATGCACGCAATGTTGTATGTTCCTCGAGAGATTCTGCTAAGCAAACTTTCGTGTAACTCACCCGGTCCCGGCAATGGTTGAAAACTTTTGAATTTCATTCGTGTTGCTTTCAAGTGGATGGGGGAGGCGGGGTGGAAAACAATTTCACTGCCCAAGATAGGCAAGTTTCTCATGTCTACTTAACTCGTTTTCCCAGGACATAAAATGAACGGGCTAATTAGTAGTTGTCGTTTACTTGTGACTTCGTTAACAGGAAACCTTGACGTCTGCTTTTTGCGACCATCAACGAACTGAGCCGGCATTTTTATCAAGTGCAAGGAAAAAGTCCTCCGGGTTCCACTCAAGCGAGCTAAAGGGGTTCACGTACCAATAATTTACGCTACCGAGAAAGTTGGTCGTCCGACCCCAGGGGACTATTGACGGAGTCACGTATGGCCAACGCTAATTTTCCGCCCGAAATGCGATTATACAAAACAACATCAGCCAGAAGAGCCATAAAAATCATCCGGACTGAGCAAAAAACTTTGGAGAGACTCCAAAGAAAATGGCCCAAGTGGGAAAAGTAAGTGGAGAACTTCATGAAAAACGGCGAACCGGGGACGGCCCGGGATTAGGTTCTCTGCTGTTCCTGGACGAAGTGCTCAACAAGGGCAACATTGAGCTAAAACGCTCAAGAATCCTTGTTAGCTGCTTCAGACAAGGTGGAAATTTGTGCAAACATTGTGATGTCAAACGATGCCTGGCAAAACATTTCATACTCCAAGGCTCGAAGGCTCGAGGGCTCGAAACATGTAGGCCCTGTTGAAAGTTTGCACAAACACTTGGAAGTAATTGCCAGAGAGAATGCCAGTGATGAATGCTATGGGGCTGGTGAACAAAAACGGGAGCATCACTAGGATAGGTTTTGCTTTGTCACCGTCACCGTCACTGTTGTCCTTGCCACAGGGTGTAATAAGCTGCTTGTGTCGTTCTTTTACTTGCGTTCCACATTGACGGTGGGCGGGGATTGTAAGCGCCCAGCTAGAACTATAACTAACCCGGATAATTATTAGGCGTGCCGCATGGAGGAGGCGAAGGATGCTTTTGAGTTTCACAAGTTTTACTTTGTTTGCTAATGTGACTTTGACATATGTTACAGGGTGCTTTGTAAATTTTTTGCCATCCGAACGCAGAGCTACACTGAAAGCGGTTGAGCCGCAGGAGCCCAGGAGTAAATTGTTGCGCTTAGCTTAGCAGAAAAGAAACTTCTCCTTTATGCACAAGGGAGGACAAAACTGTGTAAATGGCGTTTCAAAAATTGCAAAATATTCAAGAGGATAAACTGCTGGAACAGAAGGAAAACTTTTTCAAAAGATGGGCGGGGCGTGAAAGGGGTGAATTTCCACATTCAAAAGTCTAATCCGGAGAGATTTTTCTTGGAAATTAATTTTAATGACTTGCTGCTTGTGTGTACGTTTGCAGGGGGAGAAGGGTAATAGTCACGGATAAGTTTTAGAGACGAACCTTCTCTGTTTGTTGATGTTTTGTTTAATTTAAAGAAGATTTTTGCGAAGGCATCCTTGAGCTTATTTCATATTTCTACCTTTCTTCACTGCAAGTTTTCCCCTTTAGTACTTGCGGGTCCAGCTGCAAGATGAAGTAATTTTGAAAATTCGGAGCAGTTTTCTCATTTAATATTGTTTGTATCCTCTTGCTTTTTTGCATTGAGAGCTAAAAATTAATAGAATAAAGTGTGCCAAATGTGGCTATTATCAACTTTCTAGCGCCAAGCCCAATTTATGAAATGAAAGGCGACAAATATTTCTCTGAGCTTGCGCTCATCATTTGATTTTTTGAATTTATTTATTTATTTTTTTTTTCAACTATACTAACCGGTTAGGGCTCACAATAAGGATAAGTAGTTTGATTAAAAGTCTACAAAAAACATGCAATAATCCGCCAAGTATGGCCAATACTGCTAGTGGATCTTATGGGGAAATAGGGCATCCACTTTAATACCTACATTCTGCGAAACATTCGAGGCGCCAGAAAACGCTGTAAGTAAATGATGACACCATCTCCTCACTTCGGTGATTATTATTTCAGTCGTTTCTTCATTGACTTATAAAATATCTTTGATTACTCTCAGGAATAGCAACAGGAAAGAAAAACATTTTCGCACTCAAAATATCCTCTTTAATGCTCCCTTGGTACCTCATTAAAAATTATAGCCATCTTCTTATGGTTATGGATACTGCGATTCCATCCGCTTAACAACCAGAAATTATAGGAATTATTGACGTAATAACCAACCTCCCCGGTAAGCATCCAACATCCACTCTAGACAGAACTCTCGAATTTCATCTCATTTTTAATTTGCGCCATTTGTCCAAGAAGTGGGTAAAAAACAGCTCCGTAATCTGTTTATGTTTTCTGGTCCTGCATATCCCTTGTAGCATCCATCAGCGTTTTTATGGCGCATCAATCTCTCTCCTGCGCGAACAATTCCTCTCCGACGAGAACATAACAACTTCATTAGCGGACATAAATTCATATTGATGTCGCAGACGTCCCGCAAAGTCAGGCCTCATTAATGATAATGAAACCTTCCATGAAATTAGAAATCCAAAAACAGGACTCATTCGAGCGTGCCCAAATATTCAAGGAAATCTTTTACGCTTATGGCTCCGTAAGGCCTATGAGTCCTTATTAACCCTTAATCAGTACCATTTATCCTGGTAGCTATGAGATGTCTCCCTTCATCTCCAATTTATTCTTACATTTTGTTGATGACACGTTTATAGGGTTGTTCTTTGCACATGTGTGCGTGTCGTAGGAATTGACTCATTGGCGTTTACTTGTTTGTGTATGCGTGACGTCTGAAACTTGTCCCGAAATCAAAGGAAATGTTCCTGTGGAATCAGCAGTTTTCCTTCATTTCCAGGAAAGTGTTTCTTTCCCTTATTGCAATTCGTCTATTCGGGTTGGGGGGATTGTAGGATTTTGTTTATGTGTGTGCGTGTTTTAGGCTGTGTGCACGAAATGTCAATAAGTCCTTACCCCCGGAGAATACAAAGTGATAATTGGTAGGCTGCAGAGCTTGTAGTAGCGGAGAATTCTGCATCCGGAACGAATGTTGGTCGTAGGGATGTTGCCATGTATATTTTCAGAAGGGGTTTAAATGTTCAGTGAGCGAAGAGCTTGGGGTTCTTGATCTCTGCCGATGGTTGTTTTGTAGGTTTCTCAGACTCGCCAGAATGTAATTGATATCCGGAACATGTTTGTGACTATGTTTCAGGAAGAGGGAAAATTTGTACTTGCTTCCAGTGAAAGCGGAAGTACACAGTTCACCTTTGATTACTTTGAATGCGCTCATGCAATTAACATGATAAAATGTAGTCCTTTACAAACCATTAAGATGTTCCAGATTAGGAACTCATCTTTCTGAGGTCAAGCTGAATTCGTTTCAGTTGAAAGAGCCCATCCGTCGCCAGTCGTGTATGATGTTTCTTGAGTAGGAGTGTTGAAGATCAACTCTGACCCGGAAAACCTTTTGAATAAGGCGACATCAGATTAAAACGTGATGAAAACTAGAATTAACCTCAAATTGGAATACCCTGGTACCCGTACACTCTCTGAAAGAAATGGTGGGTAATGGAAAGTTTTATGTATTACTTTGCACTCATGTTAAAGAGCTCTGTGCGCAAAGAACACATGCGGCGTTAGAAAATAATCTCCTCAAGCGCTGGCACCGTCAAGCCCACAAATCGTGATAGTGGCTTTCAATTTTCACACTGTTTCACGGTTATCACAAATTTACAGCACATTTGAAAGATGCACTTATTCAATCAGCGGCACTATTCCTCTCTCTCTAATGTTTCGGGGAAATTCGACTTCACACGTCGCACCTACTGCGCCGTGTGAATGGGAAAACGCCTTGACTTAGAGCAAGGGTGAAAAGAGCCTGAGATATCACACTCGAAACGCTACAAATTATCCAAGTTTATAGTATTTAAGCATCAAAAGCCCATGTGAACACCGCCAGAAGCTCTGCATCCGCATGGAGAGCACTTAAGGGAGGGAAAATTTGCCCTTATTTAGTCGAACCTCTGACTCCCGTCCTTACATGAACCTCACATTACGGCGGAAGGATATGGTTTCAAGTTTTGAAGCTCTTCGTCGTTATCACGTAACACAGTGCTCTGAATATATCAAAGTTTTACCTCAAACGGGGGGCACGTATACCCGAAGGGTGAATCTAGCACGTATCCTTGCGGCTCTCAATACACAGGACCATGTGTGAGGCGAACTTCGTCCTCGACGTCCTGAAGCTTTTGCCTATCTCATTCCATATTCCACCCTCAGGCAAGTTTTTGCGTGAAATCATTTTCGAAGTACGTAAACATTCTTTGGGGCTTTGTGATTCATACACTTTTTATGCCGTGGTACTCCGGCTCGGTGCGGATGTCTGGAGCCCGGGGAATGGGGCAACAGTTTTATGATTTGTCGTCTTTGTTGGAGTTTTAACTTTTTTTATCATTATGAGCAGCAAAGTGCCACCTTTATAAAGTCATAAAAGATTTAAGGTGGAGTTCGCTTCAAAGCTGAACCGGCAAATTTGTATAAGCACACGATTGCGAGATAAGGAACACAGGAGACATACTGGTATCTAGATAAGTGGGATTTCATTACCTTTTTGGAGCGGTATATGCGAGAAAGTGTATGTGAACAGAAAAATGCACTGAGCCGTGAGTACGCATACGCAACACAACGTATGTATTTTTTTGAACGACTTGAAGTATTCTAAATTTTTACTCTTGGGGCTGATCGAAACCCCAAAAAGCACCAATATTTTCCGCACATTTATTTTCTTCGGGAAGTCTCTGCTGCACTTTAAAAGGAGTAAATGGTTCCGGATAACGTTGTCTGATTTTTCCGCACTCCATAAAAGTTAACAAGTGGAAAGAGTTTGTCAGCCCCTAATCTAGAATGCCACAGAGTGAGTTAGAAGACATTTCAAATTTTTGTTGCATATTTGTCGATGGAAGTCTATTTAAAGTCACCTAGTGGCACTTGCAATCCAAGCATCTTCCTATCATCATGTCCTAAACTGCAGATAACTTGAAGAGAACAGTTCATTTTGGAAAAGATAGAGAGAGCTTTTTCTTCATAACCCCTCATGAAGAATCCCAGTAACCTTTTTACGTCCACATATGGGAGGTAGAAAAAGAAAAGTTAACATCAATACAGATGAACTCCACGTAAGAGTCTCCTAGTCTGCCAAAATTCCCACGCTTTTCCCCATTTTATTGCAGAAATGCAATTCCGTTTCTAGACTGGAACAAATTACTGAAAAAAAACACATCTGTCAGAAATTTTAAAGGGAAAACTGCCCCCAGCAATTTTCTTTGGTTACTGTGTGCGGTGCGGACACATATTGCCCGGTATTCGTTTTCGTACTCCTTCGCCTCTGCTAAAATTTTCATTTCTCATTTAAAAAGTCCATTTCAAAACGTCACCCTTTATGCTCGTTTCTATCCAATTTTCCTCAGTCTTAACCATCTCCATTTTCCGCGCTTTGCCGTTGAAGTGAGGAAAACCTATTCTGTGTGAAAAATACCCACTGTCCGTCCAGGGTATTTACTCCTTACTTCAGAGTGTTTAAGGAGCAAACACGGTGCCACAGTGCATTTTTATTTGGAGAGTTCTCGCTCCAGGACAAGTAGCTTAATGGAAGACAAGGAATATTTCTCAAGAATTTCTGAGAACCCTTGAAAATGGAGGGTAAATCAAGATTCGCTGCAATTTAATAAATTAATCTTAAATATTAAAAAAGGAGGGAAGTTTTCATACACTTTATAAGGAGATGTTTAAAACGCGAGTGTGAACAGAGACCTGCAGAAGAAAATTCTTGCTTTTCAACTTCCTGGGAGAAATTTTTAAAAGCGCCATTCGAAGGGAACTTTTATCCCGAAACCACTGAACCAATTCCCTTTGGGACACCTTTATCTTTATATAGGCTCACACACACAAACCCTAAAAACTTTGGAAACCTCCAAAACCTTCAAAACACGCTCTTTTCGTCCTTGTCCCGGGGAATTCTTCCCGCAATCCATAAATCCCACCAAACGTCGAGGTAATTGCACCTGACTCACAGCCTAGTAGCCGCGACCCGCTCGAAATTATCCTATTAATTACAAAATTTACGTATTGTTGCGGCAATTTGTTGTTAATAAAAGGTAACGAGTTCATCGGATCGGGTGCGTTCGCAATGCAAACAGCTTTACAAACATTTCGGGCGTAATAAATTACCAAGCCGTAAACATGCCAGACTTGATGGTGCTCGGCGGTGAATCCATACATGTGCTGTTTACACAGCCCCATGCTGACCATGACCAGTTCACCCCCGAAATAGTTTGTGTCCAAGCATTAACAAATGCCTGATCATGTATGGTTTCACAACGCCAACAGTGGGCAAATATTTAATTTACAAGAAGTATGTTGTTTCGAGTGAATTAATTACATAATATGAGGGATGATGAGGGCAAGCGAGGGTGGTGTGGTGAATTGCGGCACATAGTTTTCAGAAAACCTACGTCGCTTGCTTGCAGCATCAGCTGTTAACTCGTCCTAAAAGATCTGATAATGATTGAAGCACTTCGGTATCTCCCTACTAAATCAAAGTGGGCCTCCAGCTATCCAGTTCCATCCATCCATCATCCCCAACAAAGAAAACTGTTTATGGAGCAACTGAAGTTGAGCTGATGATTGCTTTTCTGACAAACTCCTTAATTTGCTGGCCGTTTCAGCTCCTTGGAGCCGCTCTTATCTCTGCCCGGGCTTTTCGGAACCCGAGGCGCTTTATGAACTTCCCCGCTCCAACTTTCAAGTCGGATACTTTTACATGGTTAACCTCAGCCCCTGTCCCAAAGTTTCCAGTCGAATGAGTTCCATAACTTCGTAAGGACAAACTATCAACAGCATGTGTGCTGTGCTGCTGCATGAGTTCATCTGCTCAAATTTTAAAGACTCCCCTCTACTTTTTGCGCACATAAAACAAAAGTGAACTCAGTCCGATAAAATCGGGCTATTCAAAAAGACAACTCCCGACCCTTTTCAAAACGAAATGTCAACTACAAAATTTGCTGGGTGGAGTCGTGTTCAGCACAACTTTGGACTCAAAACCAGTCGAAAAAAGTCGGGCGGCCTAAGGGTGCTCTGCTCGCCTCACGACAGATTCAACCCCAGCAACAAATACCCGCCAAAATCCAACTCCGATTTTATTTAAATAGAAAGCGCCCTTTGTTTTGGTATCCTTCCCGGCCTGTGTGCTCAACTCCTTACATAACTTAAACAAAATCGATACAAGCACCGTAGCCCACCCCTGTCCGCGGCAATATACTTAAATTGACAGAATTCCGGGAAATATGATCTGTAAGTATCCGGAGACACTTCAACTTCGCCAAACCATGGCTGTCACTGCATCCATATCGTGATCCAAGGATCCTGGAATCCTGACTACCAGCCGCTCCTTACCCACTGCTGCTCAGACCAACTCCGAACATATGTTTGAGCGCAAGGGTACAGACGGGAATCATAAGCAAACTTTTCCATTTTTCCAATCAACTTCGGGTACACACTTCACAATGCTATTGGGATAACCGAACATACATCATCTGATAAAAGTTTGTGGGCGTGCGGAGGGGGAGTCCTTGTCGATTTCCATATTCCGGGCGGGTAGGTAACTGGGTCCCAGTACGCAAAGAGGTTCGGATGGTGTAAATAGAATACACCCCGACAAATATTTGACTAAAACTCGATTTTCATCGGTATTTGCATTATGGAAAGGAAGCAGCCGTCAATGCGAGATGAGCGATGGTACGCCTCCCTGCCCGAACAGGATTTGGCGTGCTAACAGGTATTTTTGCAGTCAACAAAGCGAAATGTTGAAAGACGAAGATTTTCCCCGGCAAGTTGTGCACAGGCGTCCCGAAAATATGAATTGAAGTGCTGATAGGCAAGGTAAACGCACATATCCGTGAATAGGACCGTTGGGAATTACAAAAGCCAGTCAGTCTGATATCGCCGGGTAAGTTTGAGGGTACGCAGTACACCCAGACCTATGCATATCGCATGAGGGAAAATTCCGGAAAAGCTGCTTTTCACAAAACATCTAATCCCCTCTTAGTGAAGTAACAAACCGACTGGGGGAATCTCAATTTTGGAACCTGTTGTATGAGGGCTGTACTGAAAGTGTTCATACCTCTCCAGTGCAGAAACAGAACTGATAACACATCCGTGCAGACCTCAATTCTGAATTTCAATTTGAGCAGAGGGTTCATTTCTAGTCAATAAAGGTTGCTTTATTTTCTTTCCATGTGTGATGAACTTCAGTTGAAGGTGCGATTAGGAAGCAAAAGTGGAGCGGAAGAGTGAGGACTGCCGTAGTTGAAGGCCTTTCCAATTTCTCATTGTCCTAAGTGTCTTTCACTATTCGAAGGGGACCAAAGTGTAGAAGAAACCCAGCACCTCAACTTCGAAAAGGACCTCTTAGTACTGTACTCGCTGCAGAAACGTCCCCTGTCATTTTTTACTCTTCGAAAGAGAGATGCAGACACATCCTCCTGTAGTTCCAGAACGAGCATTTTTCGACCATCGATGACAAGCAAGAAGCGTACTTTCCCGTGTGCATGATTTCTGAGATGAGCTAAACAAGATCAGACTTTGTCTTCATCTTTTTAATATGCGATGAGTGTTCCTAGGCTATTTCAGTAAAGGTTCATTTCCGAAATGGCTTCATGAGGAGCGAAATAGTTTGTTGTATTCACAATTACCTCATACTGTGTAAGATCTCCTCTTCTCTTCAGTTTGAAGTTGATTTTTTTACCACGACACATTTCTGTTTACAAAAAATATTTCGAATAATGAATAATGGTCTAAGTTCCGCCAAAAATTGGTCTAAATTTAGACACCTC